>CM021106.1:120967733-121082886 GCA_007115665.2 Sequoiadendron giganteum | reverse complement strand
AGTGAGAGAGAGACTTGAGAGAGGGAGAGGGGGTAGGAGGGAGATAATTGAGAGAGAGAGAGGGAGTGGGAGAGATATAGAGGTTTGAGGGTTGAGGGTTGAGAATTGAGGGTATAGGGTTGATGGTTTAGGGTATTGGTTTGATGGTATAGGGTTGAGATATTAGGGTTGAGGGTTGAGGGTTGAGGGTTGATGGATTAAGGGTCAAGAGGATTGAGGGATTAGGGTAGAGAGTTTAGGGTTTGAGGGTATAGGTTTTAGGGTTTAGGGTTGAGTGTAGAGGGTTGAGGGTTTAAGCATAAAGGGATTAAGGGTTTAGGGTATAGGTTTGAGGGTACAGGGTTGAAGGATTAGGGCTAAGCATCCAATGTATAGGGTAGAGGGTGTAGGGGTTGAGGTTTGAGGGACTAAGGTTTTAAGGTTGGGGTAATAGGGTTTAGGGTTTGAGGGTATGGGTTTTAGGGTTTAGTGTTGAGGGTAGAGGGTTGATGGTTTAAGGGTAGAGGGATTGAGGGTTGGGGGTTGAGGGTAGAGGGTAGAGAGAAAGAGAGAGAATAAAACCTATTAAAAATAAACTTTATCATAATGTGAGCACATTTTGAAGTAGTAGAGATATGATTATTCTTTTAGCAAGAAATAACGTGCTCGTGTTATAAGGCGAGCACATTTTGGCTCACTCTAAAAATGGTAAAAAACTCAATATACCCATGATATCAAGGCCCACATTCTACATATTCTCCTATTTTTTTGTGTACTCTGACAAAAAAAAGTTTTTTGATGATGTTGTGAAGTGTACATACATTTTTTTCACATTACAACAACTGTTTCATGATCTTTCCACCACCTTTGCATGAAATAGCAGATTTTTCATGTTGAAAGGCATATAATATTAATTCAAGTCTGAATTCCATTCAAAAGTGATACAATTGAAGTTTTAAGGGGAACAAGCTTTTGAAAAATTCAAATTGTTGAGTTTGAAGAAAGAAGAAGAAAAGGCTACATAATTGGGTAGAAATCCTCCATTTGAAACTCTAGTTTTTAGGTATGTGAATTTTTTACACATTTTCTTTCATTCTATTATGGATTTCTTTAATTTTTGTTATTTTACATATTCCATGTTGATCATTTTTTGTTTTTCATTATAAACTTAGCTTGTCAATGCACATTTTAAATTACATGATTCTTTACACTTTCCAATTACATTTTTAAACCTCTTTGAGGCATTTTGTTAAACAATTGACTTACCTTGTGTATGCTTTCAAATTTTCTATACACATATATATGACATGAGTTATAAGGAATTAAAATAAAACATCATTTCTCAATCATTTACTATGGATGTGCATACCACTCTCCAAATCTATCATTTTGGTATAGGCATGGGGATGTTGGAAAATGTAGTTGAATTTGGTTTTACAACTACAATATGCATATTCTTGAAATTTTCTAAAGCCTTTTCAATAAATCTATTTTTTCCATATCCTACAATCATTATAGTCCACACGGACATATCTCATTGAGGTATTTTTTCAAACAACTATACCAAGTAGCTAGTTTCCTTGTCTATGCTACCAAATTTTCCATACATGTCTCTAAAAAATTGGAATATACTCCTCCCACATTGATAGATCTTTGAATCTATTTTGGTTTTCATCTCTATTTCTAAATTTACCTCATCACTCAACTTACCTCATCACTTATGTTGTGATATATTTTAAATTTTTCCTTGATTAGTCTACCTACAAGGGATTCTAACCCTTCTCTCCACTATTTCAAGACTCTTTATTCAAGGCTAATTTAGCAACATGGGGAAAGCTGCAGCCTATCTTGCAATCATGGCTCAAAATGGAAGCATGGACAAGGCATTTGAATTGTTTGACAATAATTTTTTTGTATAAATGTATGCAAAATGTAGTAGCATTGACAAGCTAGTGAGCTCACTCACTAGCTTGCCAATGTGGTGGGGTTGACAACGTAGGGGTAGTGTATGCCTCATAGAAATGGGGTCTCACAATTATGTACATCACCATGAGACCCCATTTGTATGAGGCATACACTACCACTACCTTGTCAACCCTACTACATTGGCAAGCTAGTGAGCTCACTAGCCTTCCAGTGTAGGGTTGACAAGGTAGGGCATATGCCTCATAGAAATGGGGAATCAACCTTGAGTCCCCATTTCTATGAGGCATATGCTGCCCCTACCTTGTCAACCCCACCACATTGGCAGGCTAGTGAGCTCACTAGCTTGTCAATGCACCACTAGCTTTAACAAGGTAGGGGCAACGTATGCCTCATAGAAATGGGGACTCAACCATCAGTCCCCATTTCTACGAGTCATACACTTCTACCTTTTCAACCCTACCGCATTGGTAGGCTAGTGAGCTCACTAGCTTGCGAAGGCATTTGAATTGTTTGACAAGGAATTTGAATTCACATTCCTTGTCCATGCTTCCATTTTGAACCTATCTTGCAATCATGGCATGCCACATTACCACATTTCTTTAAGGCATTCCATCGAAAAAATTCATGTGACCTTTGTCTATGCTAGAAATACTCTTCTACAAGATGATTGTAAGTATTTTGTATGAAGCCTTGAATGACATATATTTAATTTATTTGTATGGATTCATTTTTTAAGAACCAATATTTTCCTCAATACCATGCTACAGGTAAAATTATCTGCCATGCTAAGGAAACAAACAAGGAATAAACTAATAGATGAAGAGTATGAAATCAAAAAATTAAAGGAGAGAGAACAGTTGAGGGAATATCATGAAACAAGAAACTAGATACGATTGATGAAAACAAGCCAATTGAAGAGGAACCTCAATCATCAAAAAGAGAAAAGGAATTGGTAGAACAAAGGGCATGAATGCAAAAGAATTGTGGTAAGACAAATTTAGATACCGTACTTGGAGACACAACCTCTACCGCAAGTGAAAATGAAGGGACACTATTAAGCACAAGCGAATATGGAGGGGAACCATCTAACGCAAGTGAATATGGAGCGACACCATCTACAACAAGTGAAAATGGAGGGACACCATCTACCACAAGTGAATAGGGTCAGACACCATCCATGACATCTTAAGTTGAGAGTACATTATTACTTGAATTTGATGAAGAAGGTATGCCATCATTCCCATGTCAACCTTAAGGTATAAATTCTATTCCATCCTCAATCGAAGGTACACAATCTAGCCCACCTCACTTAAATATTGATGAAATTCATAATGTTGAGGAGTATGTGCCTAGGAGAACACTACCTAGAATTTTGTGTAGAAAGCTAGAGTATTTGATTAATATTGATGAGGATATTTTGCAACACATGGAAGGTAAGATTCCAGCACACACTTGTAGAAGATATGCTGATAAGATTTGGAAATTCTTCTTTGAAATGCTAAATGAGACTGCAAGATGTCACTTATTTGTTGAAATGATGTGGGGTATAAATTATAAAAACATCATGAAGACTCTTGGGTTGAGAACATTGAATTCCTCAAGTGAAAACACTATTGTGAAGAATCTAATGGATGCTTATGAGAGTGTGGGTAAGACCTCATGCTCCAAGGATAGTAATGTCACCAGACATTTCATTACATCAACTTTGGTAAGTATTCAAACAAAGAGATCTCATCTCATTAGAAAGATGATTGAACAATTGAGAATTAATAGAAAAACTTTATCAAGAGTCGTTCAAAGGTGGCAAAGAATTGAGGGCACTAATTCAAATGAATTATGGGCATTCTCGGGGAGACTGACATGAAAATATTAAAAATTTGTTGAAGCATTAAGAACACTAATTGAATATTATTGGAAGAATAACACGAGGCCATCTCTAAATCAAAGGGATGTGGTAAGAAGGAGAATCAGTAGTCAGAACCATGAGCCACATCCAAAGCATTTCTTGGATATGAATCAAACCCAATTTTTTCATAAATTTCAATACGATTATCCTCAAATTATTATTTGTCAAAGGTATTTTGAAATGATTAAACCTTTTTATGGGTAAGTGCACCAATCAACGACACACTTTTGGCTCTTAAGATGCCACTTTTTTTTCTTCTGAAATCAACAAAATCTGATTTGCACAAGAAAATGAAGATAGTTACGCTCAAAATTTCAAGATGCAGTAAGAACAAAAGTTGAAGTGCTCTGAGTCTAGTTCTTAAGCTACTATTTTTTTTAAAAATTTATGAATATTAAGGGTCTTAAAAAGGGGCGGGGGAGAAACAAGTCTTGTTATTATCAAAACAAATAGCATAGCACCTGAGGGCTTCCCCATTTTTGATTAACTTTTGTTTAGAATTTCAAAAATCCCAATGGTGAGAAATTAGTTAACACCATGTAGTTTATCCTCATTCTTTCGGATAATTTTTTAATGAATATATAATATTTTATGAGCTTTCAAAGTGGACACATTCTAAAAAAGCTAAAATTTGAGCATGCTCCCCCCTAATTTTTTTGAAAACTAATCAAAAATTGATTTTTTTTCATCATGTGTAGAATGGAGTCTAGTTTCAAAAAATGTAATTTGTTTCATGTTTCGATGAACGAGTAAAAATCTATCCTAAAACTAGTGCATGCTGGTTTTTGACCAAAAACTGAGGCGTTTACAAAAGGATTCATGGATCAAAACCTTAACTAAATCAAAATGAAAAAATAATTATATATTTAGATAGCTAAGAGAGAAGTTAACACTATCATGGTTTTTTTTATATACTTGCATTGAAAGACATGCAAATGAGATAAGGAGCATAGATGAAAATATGAGGAAATTTGGAAAATCTTGTCAATTAACATGTCCAAATTAGGTCAATTACCTATTTTGAACAAAACTTGAATTTCCCTTCTCTTTGGTCGAAAAATTTGATAATGGTTAGAGTGCACAATTTATGATCATAGATGGATAGTTGAGGTTTTACCTTCAATACGCTCTCTAACTTGTTACCCTAATTGGATAACTCTTTATCCCTATGAAGTATCTCTCTCACAGGTCTCACTCCCTCCCACATGACCTAGACTACTCTCTCTCAGTCCAATCCCCTCTCGCAGGTCTCTTTCCCTCCCACATAGGTACCTAAATAAATCTATCTCACTCCAACCCCCTTTCTCACTCTCCCTCTCTCTCTCCCTCTTTGGTCTTTTTGTCTCTCTCACTCCATCTCCCTCTCTTAGTTCGTTATCTTTATCTCTCTCTCAAGTCTCTCTCTCCTACCCCCTCTCCCTCTCTTAGGTCTATCACTCAATCCCTCTATCTCTCTCCCATTCCCTCTCTATCACTCACTCTATCTCTCTCCCTCTCTCTCTCACTCTCTCTCAGGTAGATGTTCATTCCCCCCTCTCTCTCACACACACACACTCCCTCTCTCTCCTACTCCCTCTCTCTCACTCCCTCTATCTCTCTCCCACTCTCTCCCACTCTGTCTCTCTCCCTCTCTCTCAGGTCTCTCCCTCCCACCCATCTCCCTCTCTCTCAAGTATCTTTGTCCTACCCCCTCTCCCTCTCTCTCTTTGTCAATTCTCCCCCTCCTACCCCCTCTCCCTCTCATAATCACTCCCTCTATCTCTCTTCCACTCCCTCCTTATCTCACTGTTTCTATCTCTCTCCTTCTATCGCTCCATCTCTCTCAAGTATCTCCCTCCCACCACCTCTCCCTCTCTCTCTCAATTCACTCTCTCTCTCATGCACTCTCTCTCTCCTCTCCCTCTCTCTCTCCCTCTCTCTCAAGTCTCTCCCTCCCACCCCCTCTCCCTCCCTCTCTCTCTCAAGTCTCTCCCTCCTACCCCCTCTCCCTCTATCAGGCCTCTCTTTGTCTATCTCACTCACTCCCTCTATGTCTCTCCCACATCCTCTCTCTCTCTCGCTTCCTCTATCTCTCTCCCTCTCTCTCTCCCTATCTCTCAGGTATCTCCCTCCCACCCCCTCCCACTATCTCTCCCTCTCTCTTAGGTATCTCCCCCACCCCCTCTCTCTCTATCTCTCTCACTCCCTCCATCTCTCTCCAATCCCTCTATCCTGAGTACTCCCTCTCCCTCCCACCCCCTCTCTATCTCTCAAGTCTCTTTCACTCCTTGTCTATCTACCACGCCCTCTCTATCCTACTCTCTTAGGTCTTTCCTTCCCACCCCCTCTCTCCCACTTTGTCTCCCTCAGACCCTCTCTCTTAGGTTTCTCCATCCCACCTCCTCTCCCTCCCCCTCTCTCTCTCTAAAGTCTCTCCCTCCTACCCCCCTCTCTCTCTATGTCTCTCCCTCTTTCTCTCCCACTCCCTCTCTCTCTCACTCCCTCTATCTCTCTCCCACTTTGTATCTCTCCCTCTCTCAGAGGTCTCTCCCTCTTTCTCTCCCACTCCCTCTCTCTCCCTCTCTTGTAGGTCTCTCCCTCCCACCCCCTCTCCCTCTTTCTCTCTCTCAAGTATCTTTGTCCTACCCCCTCTCCCTCTCTCTCTTTTTCAAGTCTCCCCCTTCTACCCCCTCTCCCTCTCACAGTCACTCCTTCTATCTCTCTTCCACTCCCTCCCTCTCTCACTCCATCTCTCTCCCTTTCCCTCTCCCTCTCTTTCTCTCTCAAGTAGAGGGTTTAGGGTTTAGGGTTTAACCTAGTTAAGGGTTGAGGGTTGAGGGTTGAGGTTTTACGGTTTAAGGGTTGAGGTTTGAGAATAGAGGGTAGAGGGTTTAGGGTTTAGGGTTTATGGATTAAGGGTTAAGGGTAGAGGATTTAGAGTTAAGGGATTATAATATATGGTTTAAGGGTAGATGGTGTATGGTTGAGAGAGAGAGGGGAGTGTTGAGGGTAGAGGGTTTATATTTTAAGGGTAGAGGGTTTAAGGGTTTAGGGTTTAACCTGGTTAAGGGTAGAGGGTTGAGGGTTTAGGGTTTAGGGTTTAAGGGTTGAGGGTAGAGGGTAGAGGTTTTGGGTTTTAGGGTTAAGGGTAGAGGGTTTAATGTTTAGGGTATAGGGTTTAGGGTTTAAGGGTTAAGTGTATAGAATTTATGGAAAGGGCAGAGGTGTTGGCAAGAGAAATTGCAAGTATCACTTGGTTTTTTCATTGATGGAAACCCTAATCAATAATCAGATCCACACTTTCATTCATTCATACCAATAGGAAGATTGAAGATTGTCAAGGAAGAATAGAGTATCCAGTAACACAATTTTCATCGATTTAAATGAATATTTCATGTTATTATTTAGTATTGCACATCATAGATAATTTTTGTTGGTATACTATCTATGTTACTACTGAAGCGCAGTGGCTCGTATCAGTTCGTGTGGAAGTTAGAAGATTTGGTTGAACTATTCTCAATTTTTCTTGTATTAAAAGCGACCTCATGAATGTATTAAGTCGCAGATGCATGAGAACTAATTGGTTAATTATTTCTATGTTTATATATCTTTGTTTGGGTCCAAGCCAAGTTGTGGCCGACCATCAAGGATATGCATTGCACATCTCTCATAATTTGAGGCTGATAGTTGTAATTTTTGTGTTCTATTGAAGCCAAAAAAGTGTAATTGAACCCCATATTATGGATATATATACATGATCATTTGTATCATTTTGGTGTGTGTATAATGTGTGTATTGATGCAAATTATGAATAAGAGTAGAGCAGAAGAGCGATAATGCATAGTTTCACTTGTGCATAGAAGATCTATGTTGTGTATGAGTAGAGCAGAGTGAAGAGCATAATCAGTCTGTAGATCTAGAACTCAATCTATGAGCTTCACCGAAACTATAACCTGACATAAATAAATGCTATCATCTCAGTTCAATATTCAAATGGTTTTAATCTAAACTCTTGTATAGCAGTGAGCCTTTCCCTTTGAGTAGTGAGCTATAGACAATGTGTCTAATTGCAAGTGCATTCCCCATTTTGTAATCTTCATTTGAGTATACTCAGATCAATTGTGGATTGGCCATCCACCGTGTTTTTTCCCTTAACAGGGTTTCCCCGTAAAAATCTTTGTGTTATGGTGTTATGTTTGTTTTCATGTTTATGCACTATGGTTGAATGTTACTAATGCTTGATGATAAAGGTTAAAGAAGTTAATTTTTGCACAACATTGATTCACCTCTCAGTGTAGCTTGTTTCCAAAAATTGGTATCAGAGCTAGTTCCTCTGAAAGAATTCTAACCACTGGGGGAGATCTTGGAAGGTGTTCTCATGGATTCAAGAAGTCTTCAACAATAAATTTTGGTGGCCCTGGATGATCTTGATCAGTCAAAGGCTGAAGTTCATAAATTGCACGTAAATCTCTTAGATGCAGAAAAATTCATTGAATCTCTAAAAGATAAAATCAATAATTCTAGAGAGAAGAGAAATGAACTATGTGATCAGATTAAGTAGAGTGACAGTAAGATCATTTAAGAAGAAAAATTCAGTCAAGTCCTGAAGAAAAGATAGAATAATTTGAAAAGGTCACCAGAGATAATACAATTCTAAAGAATAAGATGAAATATATCATGATGAAGATGACCAAGGAGATTGAAGAAAAAAAGAAAAATGAAGAGAACCTGACACAGTCCCTGAAGGAAAAATCTGAATTATCTAGCCGATTAGATAATGCATTGGAACAATCTACAAATAGTGAAGAGGCACTTGAAAAATAGATGGATAATCTCAGGAATGAACTTTTTGTTGCTAATGAGTATAAAGAGAAGTTCAAAGCTAGTTTTTCCACGCTTAATGAACTAATTAGCAATCAAAGGACTCATGGTGACAAGTGAGGTCTTCAATATGAAGAAGGAGAAAGTTCCAGATCCAAGCAAAGAAGTTTTAGACAAGGAAACCAAGTGAAAAAATCTGAGAAGTATATAGTAAGGCAACCTCATGCTCAAAGATTTAATGGATATTGTTTTAATTGTAATAAATTTAGACACATGGCCACTCAATGCTGAAGTAGAATGAATTAAAGTGGTCCATCATTCTTAGTTCAATGTTTTAAGTGCCATAAGATTGGTCATAAGTCAAATGAATGTAGAAGTATGATGAATCAATTTCATAGAAACATCAAATGCTACACATGAAATAAAATTGGCCATACTGCTAACCAGTGCAGATCAAGAGGAAATCAATGGAATAACTAGTATGGAAAGAGAAATATTATGTGCTACAATTGCAAAAAATTTGGTCATATTGCAACACATTGCTTGAACATAAAAGGTCTAGTAAAACAAAGGAAAAATATGCAGAAGGATATCAAAGGAAAAGGAAAACTCACTAAAAATGCAGTCAAACAATAGATACAAAAGAAATGGGCCAAGAAAGATCCCTCTGGTGTTGTTAAAGAAACTGTGGTAGCACCAGAACCTACTTCTAATAATTCCTTCGGGAATTAGTCTCAGGCCCTTGGCCTAGGGGAAGCAGTCAAAGAAAATCATATAAACCCCTAACTCGAAAGTCACACTAGATGTGGATGATCTCAATAGATTCATAGATTCTTAATGAATGTTGTTGAACTCATTGAAGGAAATAGTAGGCTATATTGGAGGTCCACATATGTCTTATCTATCACTGTGTATACATACAGAGTAGCCAAATGTATTAGGGTTAAAGAATTTATTACGATAAAAGAGTTAGGTGTGTAAACGATAAAAGGTCATTTCCACACTTCATTTTTCACCTTGCATTTGGAAGAGAAGAAGTTTGGAGAGCTCATAGGTGAACATTGGCGATTTGAGGAGAGATTCAAGTGTTGAAAGTGTTTCAACATTCAAATTGTGATCCGGCGAAAAAGGTATCTTTCAGAAAACTTTGCAAGATTGTGATTTGGGAAAATGAATACTCCTCTGGTAGTTGAAGTTAAAGATCAACCTCATCCCAAATTTAAGTGGCATCCTTACAAATCCCTTAAGACTGATCCTCTAGGAGAATTTTCATTTGTTTCATATGGATTTTTACACATAGAGGACATTATGGTTTATATTCATGCAAATATTGAAGAACTAGGAAGTTCTCAACTACCAAAATTTGTACAATAATCATATCATTATGTAAAGCCAGAATATAAAATCCTGAAAACAAAGAAATTCACACATATTGTCAAATTTCCTATATTTGGAGAGTCAGAATGGGTTCGTTTTGTTTTGAGCCGAGTTCATGATGAATTTATGTGGCTAACTATTATGTTCAAAATTACAAAGGAAGCTATCAGTGCACTAACCGGTCTAAACTGTTCCGATGGATTACCTATTCTAAAGTTTATGAAAAACCAAATAGTCACTGATGCTACAAGATCAACATATGATAGAAGAGAAATGACTATTCATAACATTGTTGACATAGATGTCAAATTTGCATGCATGGTCATTGGATACAAGATTTACCACTCTAGCTGAGATAGCTCGGTGTTTGCCACAACAATCTATGTCGCTTATCAAATGGTGAAGGAAAATGTAGATTACGACCTCTATGAATTGCTGAGAATTTAGTTAATGGAGAATCTTGCAAAGATAAAGAAAGACAAGAAAAATTCTTTCAATTATGGTAACCTTATTTTTTGTTATTTCATGGGTGAAGTTCTGAGAGTTGGAAAAGTTCAGTGGCAAAAGGATAATTCGGTAGCTGAACAGATCAAAGATCTATTGTACAATGTTACAGATATCAAAACGAGGAATGTAACTATGTGGAGATTCTTTAAAGGTTTTCAGTCTATGATGCAAGAAAGGGAGAGGATTCCTACCTCTATTGTTGAAAATTACAAGGACTCAATTTGTTTCATGGTGGATGTTGATTAGTGTATGATGGAAGTGGTTGATCCCAAAACAATCTGGATCATGCCCATGGGATATGAAGTTGATGGGAAAGTTGTGGATATGTACACTCAACACATACTAAGAAAACCAATGGATCTAGCAAAGGAAAGGTTTGACACATATGTAGAGAAGGACACATCGGTCCATAATGAACTCAAGAAACTTGTGGTTACTAAAAGAACAAGAAAGGAAGTAGAATTTCTTGTAGAGAGTATAGGCATATCTAAAGAATTATTAAGAGAAGCTAGACAGAAAAGGGAAGAAGCTAAAAAAGAAAAGCAAGCAACTAAGGAGGCAATCGAAACTCAATTAGTTGTCCCAACACCATCTACCCAAACTAGAAGCTTCGTATCTTATTCAACCCTTGAAGCAAATCCCACCCCTATAAAAACTAAGTCTAAGGGATCTAGAAAGGAAGGGAAGAAAAAGAGAAAGAGAGTGTATACGGCTATTTTTGATGATGAGAAAATAGAGTCTGATGAAGAAGTAAATGAAATCAGACATCAAGGCACCAAGGTAACATCAATCACACAAGACAAGCCTTCCAGTTGAGATAACCAAGGAAAGAAGAAAGTAAAGAGTAACAAACCAATTATGTCAGCTAAAGCAGTTGAAAAAGCTATGGTTAAGGATGGAAACCTCAAACCACTTTGTGAATGGTACAAATCTTTTGATGAATCTTACAAAAGAATTCTTGAAGAATCAACAATAAATCACATGAATATTTTCAATAAAGTGTTGATAGAAATAATACCAAATCTATCAAAAAATTTATATTACATATTGGAGATGAGGGGAGTTAATGCCAGAAATGAAGAAGAACACATGAGAGAAAGGATCTTAGCAGAGCTATGTCTAGTAATGACAAAGGATGAGATGAAGGAATTCTTGAGAAGAGCCAATAGAGAATTCAAGAGAAAATCAAGGGTAAACAAAATCATGATTGGCCAAACAGATGAAGTCATAAAGGAGACTGAGAAAATTCTTAGAAAAAAATTGCTAAGTGATAGAATTGATGTTGTTGCTGAGGAGACACATGTTGAAGAAGTTCCCTATGGTCTAGAAAGGGAAGCAGAAGAAGAAAATGTTGAAAACATTGTATGTGATCTGGAAAATGAAAAGTCAAATGATGACATGATTGAGGAGACTCAAATGCCTCCTCTAGTGCACAACATAGAAAATCCTATGGAAGTTGAAATTCCTGAAAATGTATTAGTTGGGGAAATGGAAATCAATGAAGGAAAATTGGAACCTACAAATGTGGAAGTAATAGCTGAAGAGAAGAAAGATAATGTAAAAGTAGTCCTCGTTGAAACAAGAGACACTGTTGAGGCAGTAGAGAAATTTTTGGTTGAACGAAAGGAAGAACTAGTTTCAGAACCAATTGAAGATACTATTGACCTGTCTACATTAAGCCCAATCCAGAAAATGAAAGTAGCTACAATTGTTCAAGCACAGGCCAAAGAAGAGCTACTAAAATCACACATTGAATATAGTGAACTACTAAATATTGCATCTGGAGTATTGGAGAAGATAATGCCATCATATATAAAATATCTGACTAGTTCATCCTCCAGTGAATTGAAAAGGATTATCAACTCAATTGACACACACTTTGAGTCACTAGAAAAGTCAGCCATGGTGAAAGTGCAAAATGAATTTGATGTTAAAAATTTTAATGGAATGAAAAAGATGATTGTCGAAGTCAAAATACTTTTAACCACATGTGTAAAGAATGTGTAGAATGCTTTATCAGATGGTGGTAAGATCTACAAAGCATTTTTGTCTTTTTCACAGTTTACTAACAGAAATGAGTTAAGAATCATATCTAAAGCATTCGATCCTCTAGCTAGTGGTATTGGAAAGATAGAGTGAAGTAATTTCCCTACATGATCTTAAGATAAAAATCCTAAAGCATGAGAATGACAAAATTGTTGCAAGGAATTTTGAACTCATAAGCATAATTTGTCCAAAACTTGACATATTGTCAAGTGTTCTAAAGGAAGGAGAAGAATCTATAGGATTTTCTGATCTGGTGAACCTGGATTCCATGGAGACACAATCTTATTTGATCCATGGTCGTATTACAATACTGGAAAGTCTCAAAAGATTTTGGGACACAAATTTGATTCAGTTGAAGAAAGACTTTGCAGACATCTTTCAACTCATGTAAGTTCAAGTAACACTTTTTGCATAACAGTTTCGATGCATTGATCCATTTTTGGTATGTGACCCCTACCTTTGCCATTGATTTCAAAGGGGGGGAATAAATGGAGTGAAAATTGTTCAATTATCTCAGGGGGAGAATTGTATTTTGAATTTTTGGGTAGCAATGCAATCTATCTTGGTATTGGTCCGACACTTAGTCATTTTTCACTAAGTGTTGCCATCAATGCCAAAGGGGGAGATTGTAGGCAAGAGACACTATGAGTATCACTTGGTGTTTTCATTGATGGCAACCCTAATCGATGATCAGATCCACACACTATCATTCATTCATATCGATAGGAAGATTAAAGATTGTCAAGGAAGAATAGAGTATCCGGTAACACAATGTTCATCGATCTGTATGAAGATTTCATGTTATTATATTGTATTGTGCATTCTAGGTAATGCTTGTTGGTATATTATCTATGTTACTACTGAAGCACAGTAGCTCGTATCAATTCCTGTGGAAGTTAGAAGATTTGATTGAACTATTCTTAGTTTTTCTTGTATTAAGGCCGACCTCATGAATGTATTAAGTAGTGGATGTATGAGAACTAACTGGTTAATTATTTCAATATTTATATATATTTTTTTGGGTCCTAGCCAAGTTGTGGCTGACCATCAAGGATATGCATTGCACATCTCTCATAGTTTGAGGCCGACAGTTGTAATTTGTGTGCTCTATTAAAGCCGAAAAAGTGTAATTGAATCCCATATTACGGATATATATACATGATCATTTGTATCATTTTGATGTGTGTATAATATGTGTATTGATTTGAATTGTGAATAAAAGTAGAGAAGAAGAGTGATAATGCATAGTTTCACTTGTGCATAGAGGATATATGTTGTGTGTGAGCAAAGCAAAGTGAAGAGCATAATCAGTCTGTAGATCCAGAATTCAATCTATGAGCTTCACTGGAATTGTAACCTGGCATAAATAGATGATATCATCTTAGTTTAATATTCAGATGGTTTTAATCTGAACTGTTGTATGGCAGTGAGCCTTTCCCTTTGAGTAGCGAGCTTTAGATAGTGTGCCTGAATGCAAGTGTATTCCCCATTTTGTAATCTTTATTTGAGTATACTCAGATCAATTATGGATTGGCCATCCATTGTGGTTTTTTCATTACCAAGGTTTCCACGTAAAAATATTGGTGTTATGGTATTATGTTTGTTTTCATGTTTATGCACTATGGTTGAATCTTACTAATGTTTGATGATAAAGGTTAATGAAGTTAATTTTTGCACAACATAGATTCACCCCCCTCTTAGTGTAGCTTGTTTCCAACAAGAGGATTTAAGGGTTTAGGGTAGATGGTAGAGGGTTTAAGGGTTAAGGGTATAGGGTTTAGGGTTTAGGGTTTATAGTTTAAGGGTTTAGGGTTTAATGGTTGAGGGATTAAGGGTTGAGGTTTGATGGTTTAGGGTTTAAGGGTTGACGGATTAAGGGTTGAGGGTTGAGGGATTAGCGTAGAGATTTTAGTTGGGTTTAAAAGGGTTTAAGGGTTGAGGGTAGACGGTATTGGGTTTAAGGGTAGATGGTAGATAGTTTAAGGGTTTAAGGGTTGAGGGTAGATGGTAGATAGTTTAAGGGTTTAGGGTTTAACATAGTTAAGGGTCAAAGGTTGAAGGTTGAGGGTTGAGGGTTTAGGGGCTAGGGTTTATGGATTAAGGGTTAAGGGTACAGGGTTTAGGGTAGATGGTGTAGGATTGAGAGAGAGAGGGGTGTGTTGAGGGTAAAGGGTAGAAGAATTTAGGGATTAAGAGGGAATAGGGGTTGAGGGATTAGGATTTAACGGTTGATGGTTGAGGGATTAAGAGGGTATAGGGGTTGAGATATTAGGGTTTAAGGGTTGAGGGTTGAGGGTTGATGGATTAAGAGGGTATAGGGGTTCAGGGTTGAGGGCTAAGGATTGAGGGATTAGGGTTTAAGGGTTGAGGGTTAAGGGTTGAGGGATTAAGAGAGTATAGGGGTTGATGGATTAGGGTTTAAGGGTTGTGGGTAGAGGGGTTGATAGATTAAGAGGGCATAGGAGTCGAGGGATTAGGGTTTAAGGGTTGAGGGTTGAGGGATTAAGAGGGTATAGGGGTTGAGGGATTAGGGTTTAAGGGTTGAGGATTGAAGGTTGAGGGATTAAGAGGGTATAGGGGTTGAGGGATTAGGGTTTAAGGGTTGAGGGTTGAGGGATTAAGAGGGTATAGGGGTAGAGGGATTAGGGTTTAAGAGTTGAGAGTTGAGGGTTGAGGGATTAAGAGGGTATAGGGGTTGAGGGATTATGGTTCAAGGGTTGAGGGATAAGGGTTGAGGGATTAGGGTTTAAGGGTAGAGGGTAGAGGGGTTGAGGGATTAGGGTTTAAGGGTTGAGGGTTAAGGGTTGAGGGATTAAAAGCATATAGGGGTTGAGGAATTAGGGTTTAAGGGTAGAGGGTAGAGGGGTTGACTAATCTGTGTCACTCCAATGCCCTCTCTCATAGTCCCTCTTTGTCAGGTCTCACTTACCTCCCACCCTACCTAGAAAAATATATTTCACTCCAACCCCTATCCCACACACTCTCTCTCTCTCTCCCCCTTTATCCTTTTTGTATCTCTTAGGTCTCATCCCTCCCAACCCGTCCCCCATTGTCAATTATTTTCCCCCATTGTAACTGGATAACTCTCAATCCCTCTCAAGTCTCTATCTCTCTCAGGTCTCAGTCACTACCACACTACCTAGACTAATCTCTCTCACTCCTATAACCTCTCTCTCTATCTTGAGTGTCACTCCCTTTGTATCTATGGAATCTCTCCCTTTCAAAACAACACATTTGGTGCTCACCAAATTTGGCGAGTGCCAAATTTGGCGTGCGCCAAATTTGGAGCTCTCCAAATTTGGCAAGCGCCAAATGTGTTTTACCTTCAAACTGTAAAATAGGGGTTGACCCCATGATTCAGGCCCACATGCTTCTGTATTTTTCTGGTTCAACACTTTATCTAATTCAGAAATGCCATTTTTTATGCAGTTGACTTCATGTTGTAGCAATCTTTGCTTGATCCATCACCCTTTTACCACCAATCTGCATGGTAGACAAAGTAGAAGAATACATTTTGAAGTTTCTACATCATTTTACATTATCTGAGGTAATATAGTCATTTTGGTAATATTGAAATATTTATGTTTAGTATATTTGTTTGTTTTTGACAATATAAACTAAATTTATTTAATGATTTTATTAATCATAACAATTGGACATATAATTCAACATCAAATTAGATGGGATTTTCATAAAAAAGTTTACTTTTTATGAGTTTGAAGAACAAAAAAATGAAAAACATGGAATTTACTTAACACAAATTTACTTATGAATTCTATTTGCATTGCTTATAGTAGTCCATTTCCAATATGGCTATTGGAATTCACTCTATTTCATTTTATTTTCAACTAATTTGGAAAAATTTTATTTTCAACTAATTTGGGAAACCTAATAGCTTCCATCAATGTTAATGCAAGTTTACATTAATTTTTTTGCTCCATAAAAAAATCACCTTCATCACATGTGCTTAGATAAATTCGAGTTGACATAGTTGTAAATGCAAGTTTCCATTCATTCATACCATTTACCTTTCTAATAAATAAAAAAGGGAAAATTTTGTGAAATTGAGAATTCTTATTGTCTTTCTAAGTTACCTCATTGCCAAAGAAATAGTTAATAATTATAAGATATAGCATTGCAAACCCTTCTTTGAATTCAGCTTAGATAAATTCAAGTGAGTTGACATAGTTGTTAATGTAAGTTTCCATTCATTCATACCATTTACCTTTATAATAAATTAAAAAAGGGGAAATTTTTTGCAATTGAGAATGCTTATTGTCTTTCCAAGTTACCTCATTACAAAAGAAATAGTGAATAATTATAAGATATAGCATCACAAACCCTTCTTTGAATTCATCTTCTTCATGGATTAGTTGACAATCACAATGTGGTTTTGAGAACAATAAACACAAGATTCTCTAGTTTTCATTTAGGTTTAAACAACTTATACCCTAGGTTTGTGATGCAGAGTAGGGAGACAAAACCTTCAACAATCACAATTAGATTAGTTTCAAACAATCTTCAATCTTGAAAACCTCAATTCAATGCTCAACTAACCAATTCACATTCACTTCCTTGTAGCATTCACAATAGAGAAAATTGTTCATATATTATCATATATTAGTCACTAGAACCCTCTCTAATGAATATAAACACTAAACCATTGCTTTAGCCCTTTCTATTCTTGAAACAAGGAGGGTTTATTGAAAATCAACGTTCTAGGCCTCTGGTGCAGGAGCACCTTGTAAGCTCAATTTTGTCAAAAAGATCATCTTTAGTGAGCATGGTCAAATGATAGGAGTTTAGTTAATGTTGATTAATTTGTGTTCAATAAGGTCAATTAGATCATTTTATAATGTATTTGGAGTTAAGGGAGTTTAGTTTTTTCATAGCTTACAATTTGGAAAAATGTGGTTAGAAAAGTTGCTAAAAGATGCAAAAGTTGCAGAGTTAGGTGCATGCAAGGTAAGGTAAGTAGAATGTCAGTTATAGGAATTTTTTTATGCTGTTATGAGTCCATAAATGTGAGGAAAACCTCGAGGAAGAGGTGAGAGTATGGAAAAAATGAAGAAGATCAAGAAGTATTCCCTGTTTTTAGTGTAAAATTCTGAGTTTTCACTGGTAAATCATGTTTTAGACCATTGTATGGCCCCATACAAGTGGTTCATGGTCTAAAAGCAGTGGGAAATGTTAAAGGAATGTATTAGCTTTCATTTTTAGTTTTTTTAATTGAATTTCATGGAGGTTTGTGAGTTTTATTATCATTTTGTTGCTAATGGGTATGAAACCCTGTTTTGGGGTTTTGAACACTAAAGAATGCATGTATGAACTTTTCCTTTGGTGGATACCTCTAGAACTTAGTGAAATGAAGGATGAAAGGATTTTTTACATTTTAAATAAGAATTCAAGAGTTGAAGATTTGATGGAAGTGTTTTGTGAGTTGTTGTCCTAGTTGATTTCTTGTGTGTCTTGACCAAAAATTGAGGTTTCAAGTAAGGGTTTGAGTAAATAACATTGATAAACATTTTGATTAAGTGTTTAGAGCATGTTCAGACTATTTTTAAAGTTTTCCAAGTATTGGTTGGGTTTGGAGTGTTTAGGAAGTCTAGGTTTCAATAAACCCCTAGGGGAAACCTAGTTTGAAATAGCTTAGAGTGAGGGTTTGAAGGTTGGTACACTATTGAACATTCTAGTCCCTAAAATAGGTGGAATCTGATGTTTGAAAACCTCAAAAAATACTATCCATGGAGATCAATAGCTTTGAAGGTGTTTAAAGGAGTGTCTCTTTGTAAGAGGGGCCTTATTGGCATAGTTGCTTGATTGGAACAGTGCTAGTTTGAGGTGTTTTATCCAAAAGAGTTTATAGTAGTTTTGAGATATGTTTTAGGCCATGGAAAAGGGTATCTGAAAATGTTGTTACAATATTCATAATTTACTTGGTTCATTAGATATGAATGACTTTCCTATGAGGAAGGATTACTAATTTGTAAGTGGTTAAGGAGTGAGTGATACAAAATGGTGTTTCTTGGTAAGTTAAGTGATCAAGTTGTGTTTGGTTTATTATTTTAATATCGTTACATGCCTTAATAGGCTCATGCAAAGCCCTTATACCTTAGTGTGGATTGGAGTGCTTAGAATCCTATTTCCTTTCATGAAACTTTGAAAGAGTGTGTGTAAGTCTATTAAGAGCCTTACTCTAAATCTTTGAACAAGTTCATTATGGATCCCTACATGTACTACATCAACCTCTAGCTACTTTGACAACTCTTCAAACAAACTAAAAATCCCTACTCTAATATCTAACCCTATAGACATCTAACTACATCATATGAAAAATGTTGTCTAGCATAGACATGTTTGATAATTTCAAATAGCTCGCTGCCTTCTTTCATAAAATGATATGGTGTGTTTCATATTTAATTCAATGTAATCAACGATATCAATATTTTCATAAAATGCATTACCTACTTTTGTTCTATGTTTGTTTGTCAACATGTAGCATTCAATGTCATGCTGAGGAAATGACCGAAGCCTCTAACACCAGAAGAACGTGTAGTTAAAAATGAAAGGAGAATAAAATCAAAAAATGTAGATCATGAAGCAAAGTAATTGCAGCCCATATAGCCAAAAATTCCTATGGAATCTAAGAAAGATGTCAAATTGGCAAAACAAAGGGCACAAATGAGGAAAGTTCATGGAAGGACAAGAATGGATGCCGAAGTTGGGGGAAGATCATCAACCATAGGTGAAGCTCAATGGACATCTCCAGTTGAATACACATCAACAACAACATGTGGTTTTCCAAGTACATCGGAAATCACATCTCCTGTTGAAGACACACCATCAATAACATTGTGTTTTGAAAGTACATCAGCAAACACATCTCTATATTAAGGCACTCCACAAATGACATCTCAAGTTGGAGGTACAACATAGTTTACATGTCAATCTCAAGGTATGCCATCAATTGCACCTTTGATTGAAGGTATGCGATCTATCCCTGATGTTGTTGACCTTCCCAATGTTGAAACAAATTTATATTTCAGAACTCCTCCTAGAGTTTTGCATACTAAACCTACATTTTTGATTGATATTGATTCCAATTTTTTGAAATGGATTCCTAATAAGATTCCAAAATGTACATGTCAAAGATATGCACAGAGGATATGGAGTTTATTTTTTGCGAAGCTAAGTCAAGGTGGAAGATGCCAACTATTTGTTGAAATGACGAGGCAACTAAAATTTAGGCCCACCATGAAGGCTCTTGGAATAATATTTTTCGAATGACTCAACCAAAAATTCCATTGTAAATAACTTGATGAGTGCATATGAGAGTGTGGGTTCTACCTCACACACAAAGGATAGTTGTGCCACATGACATGTGATGACAAAAACATTGTTAAGAAGTCAAACAAGGAACAAGGTGAACCTTACAAAGGAAAGGAAGTCTTTGAAAATAATTATATCATCTCTAATGTGAGCCAAAGGAAGGAGTGAAAGAGTGGAGGATCCAAATAGCAATGAGTTATGGGCATTCTCAAGTAGAGTGCCACAGAAAGATACAAGAATTGCTCAAGGCTTGAGATTTTTAATAGTGAATTATTGGAAGGATAATGCAAGGACCTCTCATACTCAAAGAGATGTTGTAAGAAGGAGAATTGGTAGTAAAATACGTGAACCACATCCAATGCATTATTTGGATACCACTCAGACCCAATTTTTTTCTAATTTTGTAAAGAAGTTTCCTGAAAATAAAATATGTCAAAGGTATTTTGAAATGCTAAAGGCTTTTTATGTCAAAATAAATCACACACACACTACTTGTTGTTGTAGGGTTTATATTGAGTTTTCTAACCATTATGATGTTTATCGACTTATATGTGTAGATATGCATACTGGCAATATTTTCCAGCAATGTAACATAATGCCTCCACCTAAATCGTCAAGGAAATTTTTGTCTTCCATTTTATGTGAAAGATATCATGGTCAATTTTTTTACAAGAAGTCATGTTTGAATGTCACATGTGAGCATTTTTTTGGCATGCAACATTATCTAATTTTCCAAAACATTGAGCTAGTACACACACAATTGGAGACAAAATTGTGGAATTTGGTAAATATAAGACAGTGGCATACAGTATAAAATATGGGAAAGAAGCAAAGAAGTGTGAATTGGTCAGTGATAAGATTCTAGTGTATCATTTTATGGGAATTTTCCATGACCAGGTGGTCTATGAGTATGCAAGGCATACACACAAAGCACAATGGTTGGACTCACAGTTCAAGTTATGCAAGGACACATTTCCATTTCGTCATATCATTTCAGTTGTCGACTTCGCTAAGAACTACACACTACAACCACAGAACGAGGTGCAATCATAGTACTACAACTCCATGCAGGTTGCTATATTTGTGCATATAACATTCATTCATGTAAATTATAGTACAAAGGAAAATAGGAAAGTATTGAGGGAGTATCACTTTTACATCAGTGATTATCGCACACATTCTACAGAGTTTGTACAAGGTTGCTTTCATATGTTCTATGTTGATCTAGCTAGCAGGGGAATATCATTTATTCATCATATCATATGGTTGGATAATTGTACATCACAATTCAAGAATTCTAGAATGTTTTACTGGTTGAGTAGGATGCATAGGATCAGTGGTTTTCAACATATGTGGAACTTCTCAAAGGCCAAGCATGGAAAGGGGGAGCATGATGGATTAGGTGCATGTATCAAAACAGCCCTAGCGAGAGAAGAGTTAAAGTACACATACAGTGTAAATTTGACAATGCAAGATCAATTGTCCAGTGGTGCAATTGTGCAATGGGTCCAAGTAGTGAAGTTAATTCTTTAGTTCATAGATTTTTTCATTTAGTAGATGATACTAACATTGGAAAATATGAGGATTATTGTACACTAACAGGATCGAGCAAGCTACACTCTTTTAGAAGCTCCAATGCAGGTACATGGACTATCCATACATGAAAGATGGCATGATTTTGTTGTGCATGTACACTTCAGGTTTGATCATGTATCAGACCTACTAGAACCAAGTAATATATCTTACTTGCATGTTTTATTATGATGCTCAGTAAATACATCTAACAAGATGAAAATATCAATGCAAGGCTTGTTTATGTGGTGATTGAAAATGAATAAAATGAAGAGGGTACATATTATTACCTACGTCATTGTATCAAGGCCAAAAAGAAATTAGAGGCCCCAATTATAGATAGAAAAAACATAGAATATCCTACAGGTTCGGTGGTTGTTACTGGAACATGGCTTTGAAGGTACCCAGTTAAGAATGTTGCAGTTTGGTTGTTTGAAGACTTGGACACACATCATAAAATTCTTCACTACTCGAACCTTGTCATCGCCACCAACATTCATTTGATTAAATATAAAGGCAAACCTACGAACAAGAACTTGTGGAAAGTGTGTGAGTCTGACTACAAGGCAATACTTGACACAATAAAGAGTAGAGTAGACCCAAATGGTTCCCTGGATTGATTTGTAAGTATGCACATTAAATTTGTAAATTCATGTTATTGATGATTGCTTTCTTTCAAGCATTTAAGTTTGATTGTATAAGGGTTTGCAAAATTGCATTAATGTAGATATGCAAAATGATGGTTATATGTTGCTCTCTATTGAGCACCTTTAAGTTGGTATTCTAATCAATAATATGGAGGTTAACCAATTAAAAACACAAGTTCATCCAACTCAAACCAACATTTTTCCCTAGCAACTCTTCTTCATCAACTCTTCACTATTTCAACCTAGTTTCCTTATACATGTCCAAACACAAAAACCAGGCATAACTATCGACCCTCATAACAAACAAACAAACCATTTAGGGTTTCAGATACCCATTATGCTCATTCCAAACATATCTCAAATGGGCATATCACTCTTTTGGACCAACACCTTGCAATCAGGATTTTTCACCATTTTAGACCCCCAATAGGTCACTTTTCCAAAGGACCTATGCCTTAAAAATTCCTTTTCACCCAAATTTAGATTGGGAAACACTCACCAACAAACAAAACCCCAAAGTCTACAATTAATTTGTAGAGACGTGTTTCCCAAACCACCCTACCATGATACCCTTATTTCTTGTTCTTTACATGGGGGTTTATTGAAAAACAATCTTACAAGGCTTTCCTAACCCAACCAATACCTCCAACACTTCATAAAAGACCTACACAAACTCAAAAGGACAAAATATCTTTGTTTCCCCCAAGTTTACTATCATTTGCCCACTCAAACCACTCAATTTCACCCAAGTTAGGTCACTTTTCAAAGGGAATCTACTTTAAGCTTTCCCTTTCACTCAAAATTCAATTGGGTAGCCTTCTACATGTGTTCAAACCAAAGAATCCACCATTTACCCTCAAAAAATCATTCACCCAAGCACTAAATCACAAAACCCTCGTTTTAAGCCAAATAACGTAGGGCTTATTGAAAATCACACATCTAGCCTTCACCAAAACTTGCCAATACCTCAAACAGGTCTAAATACCTCTGCCCAAACTTAATTCATCAAGAAATAATGCTTCACAACCTTTTTACACACTTTACTATCTCAAAACCTCACTATTTCACTTCCAAAACACAAATTTTCACTCTAGGGCTTCATGCCCAATAGAACACTAGACCTCTCCTACACAAATTCCACATTCCCACAATAGTTTATTGATGTTGCAGACCCATTCCTCAAGTTAAAGTGCTTCCACAATGAGAGGAATGGGTTATTTTACCATATTAAATGACTTTCAAACCTTATATGACAACATCTTGACTCATTCATCCTAACTAGACTCAACTCAGAAAATGGAGGACAATGTGCTCTGTACCATATTCCCTATTAGTGTTTGATGTCATATGCATTTATGACAATCATTGATCCTTTTGTGATTGTGATTTTAGGTAATACTTAAGTTTGTCAAAGTTTAAGAAAAGAACATCAATTGGTGGTGCAAGTGTTCTATTGTATGAGAATACATCGGTTTTTGGTGTATTTTTTGGTTGTCAATCTTCTCTTTTTTTTCCATCTCGTAGATTTCTCAGATTCTTATATGCTACATGTTTTATGTTAATTATGTTAGTGATATATTTGAAATGTATACGTAGGATCATCAAGAGATGAGAAAGTAGTGAAGGGCCAAATCACCATTGTAGGACCTTCAATCGGCCTCCTTATCTAGCATGCATGAAGGTGATAGTAGGTCTCATCGGGTGTATGACTGACATTATTTAGTTACTACTCTTTTAATGATTTTTATGTGAGTCCATGTCTAAGATTGATAGGATTTTGCAAGTTTTTTGTGGACCAAATTCCTATTAGAGTAAACAACCACTGAGAGGCTACTACCCATGTGTTTCATAGGGATCAGGGGATGTACATGTTTTGAAGCATTTTGGAATGCAAATAACTGGGCCAGTTGAGGTGGATTGGAGAAATGAAACTGGGAAGCAGCTCCTTTTGTTTCTTCTTGTAAAATATATTTCACGATCTAGGCTACAAATGGGAGGATTATTTCCCTACATGTATTGCTTTAATTATTGACGAATGGGAAGATTTGCAAGATGTTCTTCCATTACTATTGTATTATTTTTCATTGACTTAGTGTATTTTTTGATATACAAAAATTATGAGAAATTAATACATGCAAATGTGTATATTCCTTAATATATGCCTCAATTAAATGTGTATATTGATGGCACTCTCAAATTTGCAAAATTTGAGATGCCCATTTCAAATTTTTGCTTCTACACTTTCAGAAGTACACCTGAAGAATCTGCTTAGGGGACCCATTTTTGAGGCTTGTAATTTAAAACCTGTTGATTGTCATGCAAAACCTATTTGCAAAAAAAATCAGTTGACCTATGTCGGCAGGCATGTCAATTTTCAGCTTCCAATGATAAGTTTTGACAAAGTTTCGAAAAGTGAAGCTGGAGGGTTTTGACATTGTTTTGTTGTTTGCAGACGTTCAGTCTTGTGAAACAGCTTCTTGTTTGAGCTTGGATTTCCCAACCAGTTGCCTTTCATGTCAAAATGAATGTTGTTCTATATTATCCATATCAAGGTGATCTCACATGTCAGTTTTTAGAGCCTCGTGATCTGATTTTCTATTTTTAGCAGATCAAAATCGAATGCAGTTTGTTCAGTTTTGCATCTGTATTCCTGATAGCCTTTCTGAGAGGCCAACTTTGACCGTCAATAACTTTCAATTAGTGATGTTTCAAATAAATTACTCTTGTACACGTGTTCAGGGTACCTTAATGAACTTGCATGTCTGATGGCAGCTTGCCAGGAGTTGATTCACTATTTTTACAAATTAGCAATTGGATGAGTTTTAATTGGTATGGAACAATTGTTTCAGAAAATTTTAATCGAACAACTTTGCCGATTAATATCTAGTTCCTCGTAATATGTTTCTCTGGGCCATCTTTTGCACTATATTCTCAAGTCAAATGACTATATGCTTGCAAGTTTTTATGGTTTCACAAGGTTGTTTGACTGGTTTCCCAAATTGATCCCTAAGGCAACTTGACCTGTTTTGACCATTTTGCAAAAGGGGCAGAAAATAGATTTTGATGAAGACCCTGTTCGTTTTTCAACTTCATAAGTATTCAAAATGCTTTGTCTAATCGTTTTGAGCATGAAACTTGTTTGAAAATGATTTTTTTTTAAGTCGGATCCATATGGGATCCGGCATGTTTCACACAGTCATGAAGTTTCATAATTGAATAGGAGCATTGAAGCTAGGTTGTTTTGTTCAGATGGACATAGTAGAAGAATTTTCATATTACTGATAATAGAAATGGTAAGCTCCATGTTGTTGATTACAATTCTCTCAAGCAACTATATATATATTATTCAAAGAAAGGGTGCAAATTTGCAGCTGAAGAAGTATGTGCTTCAAATTGGGATTATTTCTCATAATGAGGAGAAAGTATTTTCAAGAATCTAAGTGTTGTGTTACTAGTGAAGATTCATAATTGTTGTAACTGAGAGAAGGTGGCATTTCATTTGGATGACCATGAAAGAAATTCAACACTTTCTAATTCTACTTGGTTGTTTAAAAGCCATAATTGAAGTATTGAATCAGATATGGGGGTTGCATTCAAGAAGGGTAAAGATCCATCAATTTTTTTGTGTGGATCTCTTGAAAATTTTTACATATAGTTTATTGGGTCACAACTTCCTCAAGAGCCAAAACCACTGCCAATTTTGCTTTACAATCTGTGTCTTGAAAGACATAAGCAATATAAAGTATCTCACAGGTAGTAAGATGACATTACAAAATAGCGAATCATTGGTAATAAGGGTGCCATTGTGCAAGCTAAAAGGGGCTGACACAAAAGAGTGTTGAAATACTCTATTGTAGAAAGAAATTGCCTCGATTCTCAAAACGCATCCCGTTCTAGCTTAAAAATATTGTAAATTTCATTGTGACTGGTGTATAGTGTAAGAAGTAATTAAATGCTAGTATTGAGAAGTGTTGGTGGCTCCAACATTGACATGGATATTTTCATCCATCAAAACACAAAGGATAGAAAGAACTCTATTTGAGCTCTTGGTGCAGCCTCCAAGACAAAGATTTTAGACAAATGTGATCCCATGGAATGCCACTGTTGTCATGCCTAGCAACAGGGGTACAGAATAAACCAAAGTCGATTTGTAGAAAAGGAATTTGAAATTTTTAAGCAAATGCAAATGGTAGGTGTGGCGCGGGCCTTCAAATAGCTATAGGCATCCCTCAAAGCTATGGGGCACGACTAGTGAGAGAGGACCTGCGACTTGCCAATGGAGGATGCCTCAATGCTAGGAGTGAAGACTCATCCATTGGAGGTGGGGGTGCGAGCATCAGAGAACTAAGGAAGCATAGGAGGTACGCTGGCCAATGGAAGAAGTGTGGAGGCACAACCACCAGAGGCAAACCTAGGCCGATGGAAGGAAGCATAGGGGTCTGCACCTATAGAGGCTTGCAAGTCTCAGGAAGGTGCGCATGAAGGAAACCACAATGCGCACAACAATAGGAGTAGATCTCTAATGGGTGCGGCCAAGTGAGGAAATAAGGAGGAGGCCCGCACCATGAAAACAAGGAGGATGCCAGAATGGTAAGAGGCGCAACCTGGAGAGGAGGTTGTAGGGAGCTCGATGGAGGAGCTCGACCATAGTGAATGGCGGCCAAGCGAGCTTGTAAAAAAATAATTTAGGGCCAATCTCGTTGACCTCACGAGATTTTGATGACGACATCAAAATTTTTACAAGGTGTGCAAGAATGCATGGGAGGTGCCCTTTTTTTAAAAAAAATTCAAAAAAGTTACATGGTGTTTGATTAAAAATGGGGTGGGCCTAGTGCAAATATTTTAAAGGGAACATGGACACACAAATATCCCCTGAGGAGGTAAAATATAAAATATTTCAAATGTGAAATATTTAAATGATGCACCGGTAAATAGTTTGTTTGCCAAGCATTTTTTTTTAAATGTAAAATGTGAATGGAGGTGGAGTATTTTTATCCACGAGGGTGAGAATATTTTAATATTTTCATTGAGCAAGGTGATTTTGAATATTCACCATGGGTATCATGTAAAATGAATTTTACATTCATTTCATACTTGGGGGGCATAAGCAAAGTGAATTTAATATTCATTTTATTCACTTTATGATTGAATATTCTATGTTGGGCTGAAAAGTGAATTTATTCACTTTGTAAACAAAGGTCATTATTTGCTAAAGTATTGTTGCAGCAAATGAGGAGCAGAAAATAGAAACAATTTGTGCACGGGAAAGAAGATATTTTCCAGCTAGGTGAATTTGAAGATTCTCCGCATAGGCATGCTTTTAGTTACTGGGCAATGATGAGCTGAAGCAATTTTGAGAGAATAAGTTTGTTGCTGCAAAGGAAGGAGAGGAGATATTTTTTTCAGTTTGATCAACGGTGAATGAAGCTTCTAGATGGCATTTCCAAATCGAATTTAGGGTTGCTCCTGCTTTTTTCTCTTCTTCTATATCTTCTTATTTTTCTCTCATTGTATGGGTTCTGAGTTTTTGTATTGGGCTGGGTAGATAGAGAATTGTAATTTTTGAGTCACTGTTTGAGTCTGTAAGCTATAATTTTGTGAATTCATAAGTAAATACAGCCAGTTTATGCAAATAACATCATGAAAGTGTTTGCACATTCATGAATGTCTTTAGATTGTCTCCATATTTGTACACTTTGAGTCATGTAAATTCAATAAAACAAAGTGTCTTTGAGTTTATCATCTCAAGTTTCATGAGATCGTTTTGTCTATTCATTATTTTGTTTCAAAGAAATAGTTAAAATGCTCTGAGCAAGTAATTATGATTTCAGGTGTGTAGATGAGATTTGATAAGAAGAATTTGATTGATAACAAGAGAGGGATTGTTGGTGCAAGATACTAACAGTTGATGCAAAGCATCAACAATTTAAATCCACTGGTTGAAGACTATTTGCTGGGAAATTTATTTTATGTATTTGACTCCATGGCCCAAAAGTGGCACTGATCTTTTATGCAGTTTTGTGCATCTCAGAAACAAATTTAATTGAAAAACCATTCTTAATCTTACTATGTTATTGTGTGTCCTGCTTTCCAATGGTTGAGAGAGGGTTGAGTTATTGAGAATTTAGCCAAGTTTAAAGTTGTCAATGCTTCCCTTAGTGTATTTTCATTGGGAATTATCTGCTTTATAAAGCAATGTCAGTGTATGAGTGAATTAAGTTTTGAGCATTGTTTAGGTTTACCCACCTTGGTCCTGCAGAGACAGAAGTGTAGGAGATGTCAGTCTTTGACTGAATCTTGTCAGTTGGAAAAAACAACATATATTATATTTAAAATTAGTTGTAATGCTTCATGGTTTACCTTTAAAGTTGTCTTCAAGGAAAATCATGTGGATTTATGAGTAAGAATGAAATAATTTCTAATATAATTGTAGAAAGGCATATTTTATTGCCCCTACCTTGTCAATCCTACCAAATTCGCAAGCTAGTGAGCTCACCGGCTTGCCAATTCTGTAGGGTTGACAAGATGGGGGTAGTGTATGTCTCATAGAAATTGATGCAACCTAGGTCATCTCTAACATATCTCAATTCCACCTAAGACTCCTTTGGAGCAACTTGCTAAAAACTTGAAAACAACGCTATCCAAGGCCTCAATTAGGCCAAATTTACAAAGAGAATGTGTTTTAAAACTTTTTCTTTCACCTAAAACTTGATTGGGAAACACTCACCTACTAGAGAAAACACCTAATCCACAAATTTTAGGGCAAGATAGGCCTTGCAACACCCCAAACACTAAATCCCTCACTTTTCACAATATACCCTAGGGCTTATTGAAAAACTATGCTCCACACCTTCTCAGACCTTAAAATCAATTCAAAAACTTTGGAATAATCCTTCACATTCTTAAAAGAACAAGAAAAATGATTGCCTGAGCAAAAAATTCCCACTTGTACCCTCTCTAACCTCACTTTTTCATGTAAAAACACCCCAAATGCCACCTAGGGCATCACCAAAAATCTGTATGCAGACCACTCCTACAAAAGGATCAATGCAAACATGTTTATCTATCTCCACTAAGCCTATCCACTGAGTTGCATCATCATACAGTGGGTGGAAGGCTTAAAACACCATTTTAGATGCACTCAAACCCTTGAAACAAGGCTCACAAACTGACCTCCAGTAAAATGCCTATTGAATGCACAAAATTTAATGAAATTTCTTTAAAACAAGTTTATGAAATAGTTAACTCTATTTCCCACTAGTTTCCATTAAGAAGTAAGCACAACCACCTTGTACATAACCATACAGTAGCAATAAACTTCAAAAATTCTAGAAAAACTCACAAACTGGCATGGGAATAACAAGATTTTATTGTTTTTCTTTCTAACTTGGTTTCTCCAACTGAAAACTCAAACATAAGAAGCATTTTCAAACATGAAAAACACCAACTACCATCCTACAACTGACTCCAACCAATTTTCAAACTTGTTATGGATGTTGGAGTACAAAATTGCACTTTTTTACATATTCTTGTTGACAACATTTTTGCTCATTTTGCATTATTTTGAAATTTGACCCTCCCATAATCCTGAGACATTAGAGATGGTCTACATAGACCTTATTGAATCCAGAAAGCATGACCTCACACTAGAAAAAATCACATTCAACCTATCTTGACAACTTTTATCAAACTTGACAACATTTTCACTATGATTTGCAACTTCCACAAAATGGAAACATAAGACCTTAAAACTTCACCAATTACTCATAAGAGCATGTGAAGCTTTGCTAGCGAATATCAATTTACAGCCAAAAAAATCCTGAAACACCTTCAAAAAGGTTTGCACAAGCTTAAAATTTCAAGAGATATCGTTGCCCCAAAAGATTTCTTCAAACCCTAGCACTAAACCACCATTTTCAACTAAAAAATACACCATTTGACATCTAGGGCATCACCTAAAAACCCTCTATTCACCTCCCTTGCACAAATGTTTTATAACCCTAACTAATCTTTTCCATTGAGTTACATAAGCATACAGTGGGTGGAAGGCTAAATATGACATTTTAATGCACTCAAAACCCTTAAAATAGGGTATACAAATTGACCCTTAGTAATTGGCTTCTAAAATGCACAAAATCACTTGAACTCTAACCAAACTAAAACTAAAACAGAGTTAAGTCTACTGCCCACCTAATGCCATCAAAAAGAGAGCACAATTGCTCTAAGCTACGTTCGACCAGCTTGATCCCTTAAGGGTCCAAAGTGTGAAAGGACAACAATCTTTGATGGGGTATTACTCGTAAACCGTGGTGCTTACAAAATCTTCATCTAAACCCACGAGATCATGTTTGGCCCCTCTACAATAACCTCTCTCATTTTTTGTTATCTCAGAGTGAATTTCCGTGGTGTCCAGTTTTCACTTGATGGAAAAAGTGTCAAATGCAAGTAGTGAAAAGTTGCAAAGTGGTGCAACTTTCATTCTGCAGGTCGTGTGACCAAACAGACTATTCCAACGCATCCAAATAGGTATTTTTGTGCTATACATGGTCCTCTTTTGCACGCAAATACGCAGAATCCCTCCAAGCTAAGTTCAACTAGATCGATCCCTTAAGGGTCCAAAGTGCAAAATGGCTGAAAACTTCAACATGTTAGTACTTGAATACCGTGTTCCTTAGAAACTTCTTGTCTAGCCCTATGAGATTTTTTTGGGCCCCTCTACAATAACCTCTCTTAGTTTTTTCTATTTTAGAGGCATTTTCTTGTGGTGGAAAATTTTCACTTGGGGAAAACATTGTCAAATGGAAGTAGGTGAAAGTTGCAAAGTGGTGCAACTTTCGTTCTGCAGCTCGTGTGACCAAACAACCTATTCCAATGCATCTGAATAGGTATTTTTATGCTATGCATGGTCCTCTTTCACATCCAAACACGTAGAATTGCTCTGAGCTACGTTCAACTGGATCGATCCTTTAAGGGTCCAAAGTGCAAAATGGCTACAAATTTCAACATGCTATTACTCAGATACCGTGATGCTTAGAAACTTCTTGTATGATCCTACAAGATTATATTGGGCCCCTCTACAATAACCTCTCTCAGTTTTTTCTATCTTAGACATTTTCCTTTGGTGGCGAATTTTCACTTGGGGAAAAAGTTGTCAAATGCAAGTAGTTGAAAGTTGCAAAGTCATGCAAATTTCATTTTGTAGCTCATGTGACCAAATGGACTATTCCAAAACATCTGAATAGGTATTTTTATGCTAGGCATGGTCCTCTTTCACACCCACTCTGAGCTACGTTCAATCCGATCGATCCCTTAAGGGTCCAAAGTGCAAAATGGCTACAAACTTCAGCATGCTATTACTCAGATATCGTGACACTTAAAAAATTCTCATCTAAACTTTCGTGATCAAGTTGGGCCCCTCTATAATAACCTCTCTCATTTTTTCTAATCTCTGAGGCATTTTCCTGTTAGCCGACTCGCTAGAAAAAGCTTGTCAAATGCAATATTGAAAGTTAAAAGGGTGCAACTGCTCAGAGCTCATGGACCAAAACAAACTATTCCAATCATCTAAATAGTATTTTATGCGTTAGGTATGGTCCTCTTTCAATACTGACAAATACACCTGAATCGCCTGTTAAGGTTCAATCGAACTGATCCCTTAGTCCAAAGTGCAAAAGTCCGAACCAATACTATTACCCGGATACCACGACCTCGAAACTTCTCATTCATCCTATAATATCGTTAGTCTCTACAATAACCTTCATTTTTTCTATCTCGGAGGCATTTTCCTATGGTGGCAAATTTTCACTTGGGGAAAAAGTTGTCAAATGCAAGTAGTCGAAAGTTGCAAAGTGGTGCAACTTTCGTTATGCAGCTCATGTGACCAAACAGACTATTCCAATGCATCTAAAAAGTTATTTTTATGCTATACATGGTCCTCTTTTGCACCCAAACACGCGGAATCGCTCTAAGCTACGTTCAACCGGATCGATCCCTTAAGGGTCCAAAGTGCAAAGTGGCTGAAAACTTCAGCATGCTATTGCTCAGATATTGTGATACATAGAAACTTCTTGTCTAATCCTATGAGATCATGTTGGGACCCTCTACATTAACCTCTCTTGGTTTTTTCTATCTCAGAGGCATTTTCCTATGGTGGCAAATTCTCACTTGGGAAATGTTTTGTCAAATGCAAGCAGTTGAAAGTTGCAAAGTGGTGCAACTTTTGTTCTACAGCTCATGTGATCAAACCAACTATTCTAACACATCTGAATAGGTATTTTTATGCTAGGAATGGTCTTCTTTCACACTCAAACACACAGAATCACTCTGAGCTACGTTCAATTGGATCGATCCCTTAAGGGTCCAAAGTACAAAATGGCTGGAAACTTCAACATGATATTACTCAGATACTATGACACTTAGAAACTTCTCATCTAAGCCTATGGATCATGTTAATCTCCCCTCAATAACTCTCTCATTTTCTCGCATTCAGTTACGCTTCAGGCAATTCCTCAGTTTAGAAGAAGTCATAAGTGAAGTTGTTGCAGTATGGTGCAACTTTCATTCTAAATCAGGTGACCAAACATTATCCCCAACATCCCGGGGATGGTTATTCAGCCTGGTCCCTTCTTCCACCAAACACCGAATTGCTCCGGAACACGCGCAATCGGAAGAACTAAGAGTCCAAGTAAAGCGCAAAATGCATGAAAATGTATATGTTCTATTCGCATACACCACGATGTAGGTAACGTTTGAAATTATGTTTGGCCCTCATAACTCTGCTTCTACTGGAGGGCTCATGGTACTTCACTTCGGTGGAAAAAGTCGTCAAACAAGGAAGGCTTGAAAGTCAATGTTGGATTTCGGACCCATTCTCAGCAGGTCTTTAATCCAGAGATCGGGTTTGCACTAATAGTAAAAAGGTGTGAGGATAGTGAATTAGAGCAGGGGAGTTCTAGAGGTGAATTGGGTGTGAAGCCCTATGAGTAAATTTTGAGTTTTCCTTTCAAAAAGGGAGGTTTTAGAGAGTGAAACTGAGTTTTTGAGTTGGGTAGCATATTTTTATGAGAAATTAAGAATGAGAAAGGTTTTTTTGACTTGTTTGAGAAATTGAAAGGTTTTGGGTTGTCTAGGAAGTGCCATTTTCAATAAACCCCCAGTTTATAGGCACTAAATGAGGGTTTTATGATTTGGGTAGTAAATAATTGAATCATTGCAATCTAATGGTGAAATTTGATTTTTTGACAGATATGAAGTGCTTCCCCAAGGTTTCAAGATTTTTGGACAAGTTTTGAAGGTGGTATCTTTGTGAAAGTGGGCTAATTTGAGCCCTAAAAGGCGTGAAAAGCCTAATTTGAGTGATTTGTTACAAATTAACCTTAGATGATTGTTTGGTATGTTGTTAAACTGAATAATGGGTCCCTGAAATAGGACTATTCTTGGTTTGAAAAAGAAGATATTGAGAAAATATACCCGATTTGGTGGGTTTTGAGTGCTACAAGGAGGTAGCTTGATTTGGTGAGAGTAAATAGTTGTGAGGATTTGTGACTTAAGGATTGTGATTAATGATTGGAATTGTGTTTAGTGAGATTGCAGGACGTCCCCTACTGCATCAATTTTTTAGGGTTTTATCCATAGTAGCAAGGAAATTAATTGTTTGATATAATGCTTTGATAGACATGTATGAAAAATGTGGTAGCATAGAAAAGGCAGTGAACTCTTTGAAAAAATGCCTCAAAAAAATGAGGTCTCATGGTGATGGAATGCCATGAAAATCAAAAGAAATTTGATTTTCATGGCATTCCATCACTATGAGACCACATTTATTTGAGGCATCTTTTGAACTAGTTAATTGCCTTATCTATGACTTGTCATGGCATTCCATCACCACATTTATTTGATGATTTTTTTCAAACAGATCACTTCCTTGTCTATGCTATTTCTTACTATTATGCTTTTGATATATTTATTTGAAGCATCCATAGCTTGTTTGAAATCACTTGTTTATGCTTTTAGCCATAGCAACAAGGCAGTGAACTGTTTGACAAGATGCTTTGGTAGACATGTATGAAAAATGTGGTAACCTAGACAAGTGAACTATTTGAAAAAATAACTCAAATAAATTTGCTCTCATAGAATTCCATGATAAGAAAATGCAATTGGTAGCTGCTCCTAGTTATTAGTTATGCAATGTGAAGAAATTGCATACTTGCTTAGGTTGACTTTTTACAAACTATATTGTAATTGAAATGTTGTCATCTATTAACATCTAGTTATTATTTATGCAAAGTGAAGTAATGCTTTGACTTTGAAAGATGTGCAATGCAATGTAATCAGCGATATGAATATAAACTAAAAAAATCCATTTCTTACAATTCATTCATTAAAATATTTATTTTATTTTCTCTCTATATCTCTGTATGCTATGGAAATGCCTTTCAATTTTTTTTAAAAAAGTTTTGATCTCTTGTTCTACAATTTTTCCCGATTTTTTCAAAAACTCTTATACTTTTGGTTTGTCAAATTTTTCCCCAAAATATTTTTGTTGCTATGCATTGGAAGCATGATACATACGCATGAATACACACAATATAGGTGAAGTATAAATGTGAATAAGTGAAGCATACATGTGAATAAGTGAGGAAGAAGTAATTGAAGCATTCCAAAGGATACAAAGCACCACAAATGAAGCTTATTTACACAATACGCTTTAGATGGGGCTTATTGAGAATTCCACAATAATTAATTAAGCATTAGATGTAAAAAAAATCCATTCCTACAAAATTCAAGCATACAATTCACACGATATGCATGATAACATCATTCACGAATGGCAGTAGAAAAATAAGATTTTCTTTAATCAAAAAGCTGAAAGGCTATACAATGATATATATTGATAAAAGTATATACAATATATCCACTAAAACCATATAGGCTTAGTACAAAGGAGACATAAAGACATAAAATGTCACATATATATCGATAGTACAAAACATATGTTCCAAAATTCCACATAGGCATACAACAAACAACCCTAATACATAGTCATTTCCCTCTAGGGGAAGGAAATAGATCTTGTGCTTCCTTTGAAATTCGGTTGGATGGAGTGACTGTTGCTTCTCTTATCTTTCGAACACGCTTGCTAGTCCTCCTCTCTTCACTTTGGACCTTCAACTAATACAATAAAAATTAAAGATGTTAATACATAGAAATTGAATTGTGGAATGGCATATAATTAAATATATAATCACTTACTGCATACATATAGTCATCATGCACATTTACAACATCACCACATCCACGATCTGGAGTGACAACCACCTGTAGCAACCATCAAGATAGAAATTAAATTACATAAAAGTATTGTGAAATTTTTCTATAATAGACCATAAAAGAGAAAATATAATGTCAAATCGACTAATCTATTCCATACCTCTCTCAATGGATCAGAACTAGCTATTGCTACAGCAACTCCATGGTGCATTGTGCCATCAACATCACCAGGGTTGTTTGATGTCAAAAACTACAAATGAAACAATATCTCAAGTATCATGTTGATATAAATACCAAGAGGATAATGGAACATAAGGTGAAATAAGAGAGAGTAATGGGATGGGAATAGAAGGGATAATGGAACATAGGATGGACTAGTATAGATTGATGGGATGGGCTAGGATGGGATAAAAAAATATAGGGTGGAAAATTAGAGGTTAATGGGATTCAATTTTTAGGGAATAGTGCAACATAGGGTGAATTAGGAGGTGTCTAGGGTTCGACTGTAGTACACAAAGTGTGAACATGACATGTCTATAGCAATAATATAGAAGAGTTATCTAGGATGAAATGTGGATAAATATGGTATAACATAGGATGATATAAAGGAATAAGGTGGAACATATGGGATCATGGAACATCTAGGGTGAAATAACAATGGGTACAATAAGATGGGAGTAGGACATAATGACACATAGCATGGACTAGAAGATATTAGTGGGATGAGCTAGGAGGGGATCATTGAAAATAGGGTGAACTATTAAATGTTAATAGTATGGGGTTGGGAAGGAATAAAGGAACAAAAAGTGAATTAGGAGAACATAATGTGACATGATCAAGGAATACAAATGCATTGTTTGTGTTTCTCATCAATTTTTTAGATTTTTATATACGCAAAATTATGAAAACTAGCTAACATAGTTGTATAACACCATTAATGCATAAAGGCTACCTGAGTGTAAGTTGTTTGAGGATATGAATTGCGAGGTGTGGAGGAAGAAGGTGCACCAAGAAATTGTTTGAAATCCAAAGCATGTTATGAGACAAACATTCAAATATAACATTCAACTATTCAAATGCAATAATAATATCTTGAATACTAGTTTCATACCTGTGGACTCATCGTCGAGAATGTATAAGGGTTTTTAGGAATAGAGAATGCCTCATGAACAGTCTAACCCTGAAATTTCATCATATCAAAATTCTACTAATTTAGTTATTCTTACATCTCAAAATATAATTTAATAAACAACATTAAAATAACTTGCTAAATTTTACCTGAGTGTCAATGTCGAATGTATCATTCAGAATATCATTTGTGAAATTCATCACCTCTACAATTGATGTAGGTTGTGTAGCTGCATCACGAGCATGAAGATAATTGTACATGCAAACATCACCACAAGCACGACAATGGTGGGTTAGAGCTTGGTGCCTACACGTCTCCTCCACACCAAGCTCTACTAGAGGACTCGCACACTGTAAAATGGTCTAGGTGAGTGAGTCAATCGACTTCAGCATGTCCACCTCTACATTGTCCTTAACAATGGAAGGAACAACAACATGCTCCACCATGGGTCTAGCCAAGGCTGTCGGTGCCAACTGTGGATTATTTCATTCAATAGGTCTATCATGTGTGGAGCCCCCACCTCTACCCTAAATGTCTAAGATGTCAAAATAGTTTGGCATTTTATTGAGGACAAACTCACAATAGGGTTTCCTCAAAAGGTATTGTGGCACCTCATGGTTATTGCATGGAGGTTGGTCAAATACCATCCACCACCGCTCCCAAAATTTGTTTTTTAATTAACTCATGGTGGTACCAATGGATGGGGAACCTCCTGCATGCATGAGACAAAGGCTCATTGGTTCTCAGCTCTATAAATAGGGCACACAAGTCAGGTTTGCTAATTTTCTATTTTTTGACATCCGCATATGACAAACCACTAGCATAAAATTGTCTCATCTCATGCCTCTTATTTGATAAAAAATTCATTTTCTCGCTCATTTCTTCTACATGAGTTACAATTGACTTCAATGATTCAGCAATCCCTCTCCTATAAGGGTGGGTTTCAACATGCTCATTTATTCTTCCAATTAATTGTTGAATGTCTCTTTTATTGTTTTCAATTTGATTTTGAATATTTTCTTGTGTTCTTTGAGGATGCCTATGAATTGATGGAGGGGTTTCAGGCTGTTCTTGTATAGGAGGATCTTCATGAGGGGGTGATTGTGAATTCTCAATGTATCAAGGTGGAGATTCATTCCCTGAGAATTAGAACAAATTTTTATTATAAAACCCTATTTAAATTTGCATTCTAAATCAAATTCAAAATAAATAGAATAAAAATGCGTACCTCTTTGCAATCTTCAACATCTCAGACTTGTTGTTAGCATCCTCATGGAAAATGGCAAGCTAAGGATACAAATAATGGATAAGATTTGGTGAGCATGAGTTGAAAACCTCAAATCCTCCAAGTCAAGCTACGGGTTTAAGAGAAATGAGGGTTTTAAACCCATTTTTGGCTTTTATAAATTTGGTGCACGCCAAATGGCTTTTTTCGGCCTTTTTTTGGGCGTTTTTCATTTTGGCACCTAAAATATGTCATAGATTGGTGCACTTACCCTTATTTCAAGATAAATCACACACGCACTACTTGTTGTTGTAGACTACATATTGAATTCTCTAACCATTATGAGATTTATCATTCCATATGTTTCGATTTGCATACTAATGATGTTTTGTAGGATTGTGGTATAGAAGCCCCACCAACATCTTCAAGAGAGTTCTTATCAAAAATTTAATGTGAAATAGAGGATGGCCAAATATTCTATAAGACACTATGCTTGGATGGTTCATGTGAGAATTACAGTGGATTGCAGTGTATGCTAGCATGTCAACATATGGAAAGCACATATGAGGTGGGATAGAAACTAGTAAAGTTCAGGAAGTATAAAATAGTGGCATACATTACAAAAGATGATATTTAAGAAAAAAGGTGTGATTTGGTTATTCATAAGGTTCCAGTGTATCAGTTTATGTCCATGTTTTATGGAAAAGGTGTATGAGTATGCAAACCATACCCATAGAGCCTGATGGTTGGACATGCAATTTAAGCTAGCAAGGACACATTTCCAGTTGGAAACATAGTATTAGTGGTTGAAATTGTAGAGAACTACACTCTATATCCATAGTGTGATGTGCAGTCACAATATTACAACTCCACAAAGGTTTCAATATTTGTGCACATAGCATTCATCCATGTAGCTGATAATACAAAGGACCAAATGAAGGTATTGAGGGAGTATCACTTTTATATTAGTGATGATCACACACATTCTATAGAGTTCATGAAAGGTTACTTCTAGATGTTCTACAGTGATTTGGCTCAGAGGGGCATAACATACAATCGATATATAACGTGGTTGGATAACTATGTAGCATAGTTCAAGAGCTCACGCATGTTCTACTGATTGAGTAGGATGCATGTCATTATAGGTGTTCAACATATGTGAAACTTTTGTGAGGACGGTCATGGAAAGGGGGAGCATGATGGTGCAAGAGAATGTGTGAAAAGAGCATTAGTACGAGAAGAGTTCAAGTATAAAGACAATACAAAGTTGACAAATGCAAAATCAATCATTGAGTGGTGTAATGCTTTGATGGGTCTAGGTAATGAAGGTACATATTTAGTTCATAGATGTTTTTGGTTGATGGATGATACTAACATTGTACCATATGAGAATTGTTGTACACTGACCGGATCGCGTGAGCTACACTCTTTCATTAGCTGAGATGTAGGTTCATGGAGTATCAATACACAGAAGATGTCATGCTTTTTTTCTTCATGTACAATGCAAGCCTAGAATGATTGTGAGTCAAAGGAGTGGGTTGAGAGATGATCGTTAAGTTATCTTAGCCCACTTCACATGTATCACCCTTCGATGGCATTGGAACTAACACAGATGGATTCATTGGTCAACTTTGACCACATATCAGATCTAGTTCAACCAAGTAATATATCTAGTTGCTTAGTTTTTGAAATTCCTATTGTTGTCTTACTTTGTAGTGTATCTATAATATTGACTAATTTCAAGAAATTTGTTGCACATATCAATGTAGGGCATGTTTATGCAATTATTGCAGATGAAGACAATAAAGAGGGGATAGACTATTGCTTGTGTCATTGTGTTGAGGCCAAAAATAAATTGGAGGCCCTATTTATAGATGGAGAAAACATTGAATACCCTACAAGCTCAGTTGTTATTACTGGAATGTAGCTTAGAAGGTACCCACATAAGAGTGTTAAATATTGGTTATTTCAAAACTTTGACACGCATCATAATATTCTTCATTACTCAAACCTTGTCATGGAATCCAATGTTCATTTGACCAAATATGGGGATAGACCTTTGAACAAGACCTTGTGGAAGGTCTGTGAGTCTGACCATGAGGAAATACTTGACACAATAAAGAGTAGAGCATACCCGGATGGTTCATTGGATTAATTTGTAAGTATGCACATTGGTTCTTATTAATTTATACTTGTGTGCACATTAATTTGTATGATGCCAATGCTATGATGCCAATTCTATCATCTTCTTTTACTTTTCCTATTTGTAAGTAACCTACTAAAAACTGATTGGTGTCCCCTTGCAGAAAATGTTGATTATGAGCCATCGAAGAGAATCTCACCCAAAAAAGAAATGCAACATCCTTATTTTGATGATCTTGAGAAATCTCAATTATGATTTTAAGCCATTATAAAAGTGTGTGTGAAGCTTGGTGAGGGAATTTCAAGTTATTCATTTGAAGTTAACCTTATCATGAGCACCTATGATGTACAAAATTATAAGAGCATCTTGAATTTCAAGTTTTATATTCATGAGAGGTGTTGTGTGCAATAGGTACCTTGGAACTACTAGTGAAGCTTATGACCAGGAGGGACAAAGTTGAGAGACTAGCATGCCTATTCTCAATGGAAGCATCAATATTTATGCTTTGTTGTTCCCGAGTTGGAACCAAATGGTGTGGATTTGTTTTCTATAAGTGCCTTCCATCTATTTTAATTTCATTTCCATTTTGGATGCTCTTTCTTTTGTTCTTTTACTTCGTGTATTTGTACATAAACTACTAAAAATTGATTGGTGTCCCCTTGCAAGAAATGTTGATTTATGAGCCATCGAAGAGAATCTCAACCAAAAAAGCAATGCAACATCCTTATTTTGATGATCTTGAGAAATCTCAATTCTGATTTGAAGCCATTATAAAAGAGCATGTGAAGCTTAGTGAGGGAATCTCAAGTTATTAATTTGAAGTTAGCCTCACCATGAGCACCTATGATGTAGAAATTATAAGAGAATCTTGAATGTATGAGTGCCATTGTAAAAGATCTGTGAGAATAGAGTACCTAAGGCATTGTGCCTACAAGTACAATCACTTAGGTTTCAGAATAGTGTATGAAGCATATTAAACAATTTTAGCATAAACAAAATAATTAGGACAACCAAATACATCTCATTTTATTATAAACATCATATTATTAATATAGTGAGTGTAATAACTATTGTTGGTTACTAATCATTCTTTTTCTTCTTTTATTCTCTCCCTATTATAACTACCACCAAAATTTGACTAACTTATTATAAAAACTTTATTTATTAAAACAAATCAACCTAATGATTATATATCAATATCAATATAGCATACAATCTATAGAAATAAACACTTGTAATGATATTTACTCAAATATTGAAATTTATTGCTGCCCTCAAACATTTGTAATTCAAGCAATGCAATCCCTTAACAGTCTAAATTGTAAAAGGGAAAAAATATTTGATAGCCTATTACTTGGATACCGTGTTAGTTACGGGAATTCTATCCAAGGAATTAGGATCACATAGGGCACCTCTACAATAACCTCTCTCAAATTTTGTTATCTCAAAGTCATTTTTATGTGGTGTCCAATTTTGACTTGATGGAAAAAGTATCAATTGCAAGCAATGTAAAGTTGCAAACAGGTGCAAATTTTGTTCAAAAATTTGTGTGACCAAACAGGTTATTCCAATGCATCCAAATTCATATGTTTACACTAGATATGGTCCTCTTTCATACCCAAACACATGGAATCGCTTTGAGCTGCATTCAACTAGCTTGATCTCTTAAGGGTCCAAAGTGCAAAAGGGAAGCAATATTTGATGGGATATTAATGGGAAACCCTAGTTCTTATGAACTCTCCATCTGAGCCTACAAGATTGTGTTGGGCTCCTTTATAATAACCTCTCTTGGTTTTTGTTATCTCAGAGTCATTTTCCCATGGTGTTTAATTTTCACTTGATGGAAAAAATGTCAAATGCAAGCAGTGCAAAGTTGCAAAGTGGTGCAACTTTTATTCTACAACTCATGTGACCAAATGAACTATTCCAACGCATCTAGATAGGTATTTTTACACTATGAATGGTCATATTTTGTATCCAAACATGCGGAATCACTCTGAGCTACATTCAACCGGCAGAATCCCTTAAAAGTCCAAAGTTCAAAATGGCTGGAAACTTCAGCATGTTGTTACTTAAATACCATGATGATTAAAAACTTATCATTTAATCCTATGGGATCAAGTTGTACCCCTCTAAAATAACCTCTCTCAGTTTTCACTATCTTAGAGATTTTTTCCTATGGTGGCAAATTTTCCCTTGGGGAAAACCTTGTCAAATGCAAGTAGTTGAAAGTTGAAAAGTGGTGCAACTTTTGTTTTGCAACTTGTGTGACCAAAGAAACTATTCTAGCATATCTAGATGGGTATGTTTACGCTAGGCATGGTCCTCTTTTTCACCCAAACATGTGGAATCACTCTGAGCTACATTCAACTAGCAGAATCCCTTAAGAGTCCAAAGTGCAAAATGACTTCAAACTTCAGCATGTTATTACTCGGATACCATGATGATTAGAAGCTTCTCATCTAATCCTATGGAATCATGTTGCGCCCCTCTACAATAACCTCTCTTTTGTTTCACTATCTCGAAGGAATTTTCTTGTGGTGGTGAATTTTCACTTGGGAAAAAAGTTGTCAAATACAAGTAGTTGAAAGTTGCAAAGTGGTGCAACTTCCGTTTTGCAACTCGTGTGACCAAAAAAACTATTCCAACACATCTGGTTGGGTATTTTTATGCTATGTATGGTCCTCTTTTTCACCCAAACATGTTGAATCACTTTGAGCTACAATTAACGCACAAAATCCTTTAAGAGTCTAAAATGCAAAATGGTTGCAAAATTCAGCACACTGTTACTTAGATACTGTGATTCTTCAAAACTTCTCATTTGATCATATGGGATTTTTTTTCTCCCCTCTATGATAACCTCTCTTTTTTTGCACTATCTTGGAGGTATTTTCCCGTGGTGGTGAATTTTCACTTGGGGAAGAAGTTGTCAAATGCAAGCAGTTGAAAGTTACAAAGTGGTGAAACTTTTATTGTGCAACTCGTGTGACAAAACAAACTATTCCAATGCATCTGGGTGGGTATTCTCATGATAGGAATGGTCCTCTTTCACACCCAAACATGCTAAATCACTCTAAGCTACATTCAACCGGTAGAATCCCTTAAGAGTCCAAAGTGCAAAATGGCTGCAATCTTCGATGAGTTGTTACTCAAACATCGTGATACTTACAAACTTCTCATCCGAGCCTATGGGATCCCACTGGGCCCCTATACAATAACCTCTCTCTATTTTTTCTATCTCAGAGGTGTTTTCCCGTGGTGGTGAATTTTCACTTCGGGAAAAAGTTGTCAAATGCAAATAGTTGAAAGTTACAAAGTGGTGCAACTTTTGTTCTGAAACTCATGTGACCAAACGAACTATTCCAACATGTATAGATGGGTATGTTTATGCTAAGAATGGTAATATTTCACACCCAAACACACATAATCACTCTGAGCTACATTCAACCAGCTCGATCCCTTAAGGGTCCAAAGTGCAAAAGGGATACAATGTTTGACGGGCTATTACTCAGAAATTGTGATGCTTACAAACTCTCCTTTTAAGCCTAGAGGATCATGTTGGGGCCCTCTACAATAAACTATCTTGGTTTTTGTCATCTTAGAGTCTCCTTCTCATGGTGTCCATTTTTCACATGATGGAAAAAGTGTCAAATGCAAGCAGTGTAAAGTTGCAAAGTGGTGCAATTTTGGTTTTCAACTTGTGTGACCAAACAAACTATTCCAACGCATACCGATAGGTATTTTTATGCTAGGAATAGTTCTCTTTCACACCCAAACATTCTTAATCACTCTGATCTACATTCATCTGGCTCAATCCCTTATCACGGCATACAAAACAATTGAAAAGAAAAACATTCACATGATAGTTGAGAAGTTTGAGTTTTCCACACAACAAGCATACGATCATCCTCAATTCTAGAAAGCGCAAGACATTTTTTAACTATCCTCCTTTCCCTTACAACAATATACAACCAATTGTAAATGCATACAATGGTGAAACTTGGAAACATTTTATTTTTCATCAATTAATAAATTTAGTTGTGAAGCATTTTGTCATTTTCATTTGAATTCATTTACTATGCTTGAAAATTGGAATCTAAGAGAAACAAGTGATTCTCTCATGTACATTTATTATTTGGTGTGATAAATAAAGTTTCCACCCTTGAGTCTATTTATTATTTGTATTATAAATTATAAAGCTTTCTCCCAAGTACATTTCCTATACAAGAAATAATATTGCAAAAAGTTGACATATACATCTTTCGATGTGTTTATATGTTGATAGATCAAGAACATAAAAATTCATTCTGTACTAGGAGGATTATGCTATGAAAATGTTTAAAGACTATTCAAGATAAATTTTTGTATGATAATTTGTCAAGAAGTTAACTACTCATCATCTACTATGAATATTATGTTTTACAAGTGTTGTGAAGATTATGTATCCTTTGCTTAATTGAGTTGTTCAAATTAAAAGATTAAATATACTGGAATATTTTTATGAAACATCTCATGGAATACCAAATGAAAACATGTTTTTTTATTTTATATAAATAATTTCATGAAACTCTTTGGATTAGATTGAATTGAGATATGTAAGAACAAGGGATCATTAGGAAATATAGTGCTCAAGGATCTTAAATAAGCCTTCTCTTACGTTACAATTTTGGGTGGATTATTTCTTTCAAAGCATTGGGAATGATTTACCTATTTTTTAGTTGGTAGTTTCCATTGTAGAAGGCTCATCCCTTGATATATATTATACTCATTATTAATCAATTATCAACTTAATAATTAGTGCATTTATTTACAGTTAATATTTTCTTTTTAATTTGTGCAATTTTGTAATTTGTAAGTCTACTAGTATTCTTAGAAATATTGAAGTTGTTTAGCATCAACAAATAAAGTTGTTTAGAATCAATCAATAAATATTCAAGACAAACCATTGAGGACAACGATGATCAATGCTAGGGATAACCAATTAATAAGTATACATGTGAATAAGTCAAGCATACATGTGAATAAGGGAAGCACAAGTACTCAAAAACACATAAGCCTTGAAGTATACACATGAATACATAGTATACACAAATTAATAAAAAGTATATGCATGAATACAAGGTATATGCATGAAAACACGTAAGTCACAAAGTATACATTGGAATACACGTAAGTCAAAAAGTATACATGTAAGTTGTAAAGTATGCACTTTAATAAACGTAACTCATATCTATTGAACCATGGATTTATAATGAAAATATGGACACCGTCGATAAAACAAGATTTGTATTAACCAAATAGCCATGTAGGCATACATCAATAATATCGATATAAGTATAAAATATATACAAAATAGCCATATAGGCTTACAAGAATGCCATATAGGCATACAATGTCAAATATATCCAATATGTAAAATATGTACAAAAATTCCATAAAGGCATACAAAAAAGGGCTCTAGAATCAAAATTCATTGATTTGCATCATCTCAAACTAAATTATTGCCCTTTTCTTGTTGGTCAGATGGTGATAGGTCTATCACTCATTTATTCTGAGGTTGAGGAGTGCTGCTCCTAGTGTTTAGCTCCTCATGAAGCTTTGTCTATTACAATAAGAAGTAAAGACATTCATATAGAGAAATTACATTATAAAAAATGATATATTTAACAAAATAATCACTTACCGCCAGTAGACGATCTCTCTCCTCATGGGAAAGATTCACATGCTCATGTTGTGGCATGTTGAAGCCCTGTAGAAACCATAAAAAGAAAAATTAAACTACGAATCAATATTGTTTTCACTAACTAACAACTATAACAACGAATGTAAGTTGAAATTTGGTAATTTGCCTCATACTTCCTCTATGAGAGCCATTGAGGACACTATAGCAGATGAAACACCAAGCTCTATTTCCCTATGAACATTCAGAGGTGTATCCGCTTCCAACATCTGAAAATAAAATAACAAATTATTCAATCATGAAAACTAAAATAGAAATCAACGTCATGGCTTATAATGTATGAGATAATGAATAAAAATTTGAGTACTTATTAAATTATATATTTTTGACTATCATGCATACTATTTTCCCTATCCATAGCTTGTTCGAAAGAACCTTTTTTTTTTCTTTTACCCATAGCAGCAAGGCAGTGAACCGTTTGATAAAATTCTTTCATAGACATACAATAACTGTGGTAGCATAGAGAAGGTAGTGAGTTGTTTGAAAAAATTCCTCAAAGAAATGGGGTCTCATGGTGATGGAATGCCATTATAAAAAAATGTGGCATGGCATTCCATCACCATAAGACCACATTTCTTTGAGGAATTTTTTCAAACAGTTCATTGCCTTCTCTATGGTATTATGGTGGGATGGGGTGGATGGTATAGTGTGGTCTTAGTTATGAGATGGAGGTCGATCATGACATGAAGAGGGAGGGGTGGGGATATGAAAAAGTGGAATAAAAGGTGGAAGGTTCCATGGATTGGTAAATTGAGGATGAGGACTTTGAAAAGAATTTGGAGGGGAATTTTGGATAAAGGGTTGGTTTCTATTCTTCAAGTAGTGAGGTGTTTGAAAAAATGCCTCAGAGAAATGTGGTCTCATGGTGATGGAATGGAATTCCATCACCATGAGATCACATTTCTTTAAGGAATTTTTTCATACTACTCACTGCCTTGACTATGATATTGCTTACTATTATACTTTGATATATTTTTTCCAAGCATCCATAGTTTGTTGGAAAGCACCTATTTTAGGCTTTTAGCCATAGCAGCAAGGAAGTAAGTAGTTTGATAAAATTCTTTCATACACATGTATGGAAAATGTGGTAGTATAGAAAAGGTGGTGATATTTTTGAAGAAATTCCTTGAAGAAATGTGGTCTCATGGTGATGGAATGGCATTCCATCACCATGAGATCTCATTTCTTCGAGGCATTTTTTCAAACTACTCACTGCCTTGTCTATGCTATTGCTTACTATTATGCTTTGATATATTTTTTCCAATCATCCATAGCTTGTTGGAAAACACCTTTTTTAGGGTTTTAGCCATAGCAATAAGGAAATGAAATGTTTGATAAAATTATTTGGTAGACATGTATGGAAAATGTGGTAGCATAGAAAAGGTGGTGAGTTGTTTGAAAAAATTCCTCAAAGAAATTGGTTCTCATGGTGATTTCCATCACCATGAGACCACATTTATTTGAGTAATTTTTTCAAACAACTCATTTCCTTGTCTATGCTATTATTTACTATTATTCTTTTATATATTTCTTCCAAGCATCCACAGCATAGATAAGGCAATGAGTTGTTTGAAAATATTCTTCAGTAAAAAGTGGTCTCATGGAATGCCATGACAATAAAATGCAATTGGATGCTACTCCTACTTATTACTTATACTATGTGAAGTGGTTTCATCACTACTTATGTTGACTTTCTAAACAACTATATTATAGTTGAAATTTGGTAATCTATCGACATCTAGTTATTAGTTATGGAATGTGAAGTAATGCATTGAGTTTGAAAGATGTGCAATGCAAAGTAATCAACAATATGAATATAAACTACACAAATATATTACTTGTATAATTCATTAGTTAAAATCTTTATTCTATTACCTATGTTTAGGTTTTTGTAAATCCACTAGCACTGAGAGGTGTTCCATCGAAACCTCCAATATTAACCTATTCAACATCCGAAATCACATATTAGAATACCATTCATAAAAAAATGTTATTAACATGTAATAAATTTATAAAATTTTACTAGTTACATACCTCAACGGTAAATGCAGTGGAGTAATAAGTGGGTGTAGGGCCGGTGTATCGAGTATCAACATTGTGACCCTAAATTTTTATCAAAATCATAAAACTAAATTAGTTAATCTTCCATTTCAAAATTGAAATTTAATAAATTAAATTCAATGAACATGCTAACATTTACCTAAGTATCAATGTCATAGGCCTCATTCAAAATTTTAGTTGCCCTCACCATCCCCATAGTTGCAGATGTATCTTATGTAGTAGCCTCCTCAGTGTCAATGGGGTCATATGAACAAGTTGCCCCGCAAGCCTAACATAAATCTGGTCGAAGCCCACCACTTGAAGACTCCCCTAGATGGTGTTGTAAGGGCTGACATGCTAGATGACACTCTAGGTCAAAGAGTCGATGGCTTGAAAATTTTCTACCTCAGAACTCTCCTTCACGATGGAAGGGATAATGATGTGCTCATGAGGTGGCCTAGCGAGAGGTCATCTCGACTTCCGCCTAGGATCCTGTTGTGCATTGGGTCTATCTTGAGCTAACCCCCCACCTCTCCTCTGGAAGTCCCTCATATCTAAATAATTCAATATTTTCTTTAGGATGAACTCACAGTATAGTTTCCTTGAGAAATATTGTGGAACTTCGCAATTGTTGCATGGTGGGTAATCAAAAAGCATGTACCACCTATCAAGAAAAAGGTTCCTAATCTATTGGTGGTGGCACCAATGGATAGGAAATCTCTTCACATTGAGGCTAAGATTTGCATTTGTGTGTGGGTCAGTGAATAATGCACACAAATCCAATTCAATAATTTTTAGATCTTTTACATCTTTCTATGATCATTTATCCCGGTGATAATCCCTAGTCGCCTGCATCCTATCTTGCCAACTAGTTAATTGTTTGTTGATTAAGTCTAAATTTTTTAACATTTCTTTGAGTGAATTTACAAAGGATTTTATTTCCATGGTTGAACCATTTGGATCGTTCAACCTCGTGATTAACTCCTCAATTGTTTTTTTATTGTTTTCAATTTCACTTATTAAATTTTGTTGAGTTCCAGGAGGATGTTGAGGGATTGGTGGAGGAGATTGTTGTTGTGGTTGATGAACTTCAGGATTTTGTTGAGGTTGTTGTTTGTCTTTTTGTTAAGGATTTTGTTCCTATTGTTGTTGCTCTACTTGTTGAGGATTTTCAGGAGGGTTTGCAAGTTCATTAACATGTCCTACAAATTTAACAAATAAATATCAAAAATAACCTAAAAGTAACAAATTCACAACAAGAAAACAAACAATCCTTACCTCTTAGACCTCCTTGTTGACATGGCAGCATCCTAGCGATGAAACAACAACAATTTGATGAAAAAAATTGCAATATGACTCCTCCCAGAACATGAACGCAAAAATGAATGGTTTTGGTCGTGGGCAGAAAAAAACACAGTTATAATGAAAATGATTTCGAATTCCTTTTTTTTTTTTAATGCCTCATAATACAAGCACATTATAGCGCACTCATGTTATAGGCTCATTATGGTTGATCCTTAAGCTCAACACACCAAGCCATAATGCGAGTGAGTTATAACGTGCTCGTGTTATGAGCTATTAGAATTTTTTTTTAAAATGACCACTTCTTGGCCCCCCCATATTTTTTCACCCACCCTCTTGTATTCTCTTTTTTGCCTCTTCCTGATCTCTTCCATCTCTCTCTAGTTTTAAATGATGCAAAGACTAGGCTTTTATAATAATTTATCTAGTTTCTTGATAATTAGATCTTGATACCAAATAATGGTAAGTTGAATTTTAAAATGCCACCAAGAAGCTATCAAAATTTGGTTCTTGGCTAATGAAGGGGAACCATTCACTCATGGGTGAATGGGTCTTAGCCTAAATTTCCAAAACACAAATATTTTGGGGAAATTCAATGATAGGTTGCATTTGTTCAATGCTTACAGGTCTTAACTAAGCATGAAATTATATTATCACCTACACGAGAGTATAATTTTCTATGCTAAAAAAAAAAACAACATTATTGCACACTTGCACTTTGAACCTCATTGTTTTAAATTGAGAAAAATCTAGAAAAAGATTAACTATTCAACCTATTTTCAAGAAGACCTAGAATCCTTCAATAGAGCTTTACATACTCAAATTTTGAAATTTTATAACCCCTTTCCAAGATCAAGATTCCCTTGGGCACCTCCATCTTGCTATTGTGGATAGAAAGTTTTCTTAGATCTCTATTTTTTATGTTCTCTATATACTTTTGTTGTCCACATGTTTTTCTAAACTATGTTTGTCTTGTAACCATCTATTTTGCTAAAAAATATCTAGCTTGATCCATAGAGAATAACATCATGTTCTCATTGTAAAAATATTTTGTTATCATAATTCATGTTTTATTGTTAGATCTCATTAAGAATTTTAAGGAATTTTTGTTACGAGCATGTGAAAATGAGTTTATTTCCCCTATTTTGTTGGAAGGTAGGTTAGTATTTCTATTTCACCTTCCTACTTCCTACTTGTTCTATATAAACAAGGATTGATCATTAAATATTCTACATGTATTCTATGATAGTTATTTAGATTTTTCATTATGCATGTTCATTTGATTGTAGTTTGAAAATTGCATTCATTTTTTGTTGCTCCAACAATATCAAATCTAAAAGTAGATGCTAGTGAGCTATAAATAATTTAGTTAAATCATGGTTTCCAATTATTAAATATCAATCTAAGTTTAAATCTTGAATAAAGGTCTATTATTTAAAAAATATCTTAATTTTATGCTAAAAGAAACTAATAAAAAATAAATATTTTTAAGGAAATTTTGATATAATGTTAATCTATCTTAAACTAGACTTGTTCTATTGAATTATCATTAGAGATGACTCCTCAAAAGAAAAAATAGATCTTAAATGAAAATATAAAAGTAGATATAAAAGGAAACCTAATATTTGTATTGTATGTATATATATGGTAAATAAAATGGTTCTAAATTATTATGCTTATGTTTTTCCCCAATTCCCACAAAATTACCAATCAAAACATTTCTACTCTAAATTTAAATAATCAATGGATAGTTGAAATCTACCTACCTCAAAGTTTCTTATGTGTCTTGACAACCTACATGAGGTCTATTATGAGCTCCTAAAACTCTAATATTTACAAAGGATTCATGTATATTTCATTTACGTGTGTGCACCTTCATAGCATCCATTTTTTATTATAGTATTTGTAATCCCCTTGAGTGAAAATTGTATAAATTCAACGAGAATTCAATCATTTGCACCTTCATTGTCACATATAATAATTATTCTATTTATTTTTCATTTATCTCTCCTAAGCCCCATCATCATTCCTCCACTAATCACACAAATAAGTAGAAAATAATGTATAGGACTAAAATAAGTAAACAACTATATGTAGATGAGTAGAATTAACAAAGGAAACCTACCAAATGTAATAATAGTATAGTCCCCTTCTAAGATATGATCATTAGAACTTGATCCCTTATTCCATACTATTAAAATGATTCATATCACACAACTAGAGACCTTATAAAATAGAGGCACATTTACATTGAATTAATAACATCTATATAATATATTTTTGTAAAGAAAGTATACTTCAATTGTTGTTAAGGAAATTTTGTCTTTTACTATTTACATAAGTAATCATAACTAATATGTACTAATTTATATATCATTTGTCAAGGAAAAATTGTTGATGCTTTCAAATAATGTTAAACAAGGGGCTCTTATATGTTGAATTGATAACATATATATCGTATATCTTTATAAAAAAATTGAATTATAGAAAAAGAGCGTAGGTTCATAACATAGGGGTTTTACAATAAATTTGGAATGTTTCACAAAACTTACTATAAATAGAAAGGAAAAAATGAGATGTAATAAACCTACCTATTTTCTATTTCATACAAGAAATTAGATCATCCAAGAGAGAATTAACTTTCAGTCCTTACATGAGTCAATTCTATGGAAGATCTAGCAATTTCCTTTATATGCATGGATGGGGTAAATATGACTAAAATACACTTTTGGGAGATAAAAATAAGATAGAAAATGACCTCAAATATGTAACCTAAGACTTGATTCATGTAGATGTAGCATAACTCTAATAGAAACAATCAATTTTATGCAAATTATCTGAGTGGAAGAAACCTAAAACCTACCTCAAAATTTGTTGTAGAGTGTTCAGAAATGGTTGCAAAGTGTCTAGTCCCCCCCTCCCCCCATCCAAAAATGGCAAATGGGTCCTGAGATAGCTTTTTGAACTAAATTTTTGGGAGCCTTTTAAGACAGGTCTAGGATACAATTTCCCACTATTTTCATGTGAAAATGATAGAAAATGAGCTCAGGATCTGAGTTTCTGTGATCTTGACAAATTTCCTTGCAACTTTGACAACTTTGCAATTTTTATAATTTTGCACTTTAGAGGTCTTAAATCTTCAAATTTCCTTCAACCTAAAATCTACAACATAAACACAAGAGGGAAAATTTTTTTACTTTTTTTGAAAGGGGGTTTGCCTTGGTCAAACCCCGTTTTTGGTAATTAAACCTTGAAATGAAATAATGAAAGCCGGAAATGAATGATGAATGAACAATGCTATGTTACCACTCAACAAAGCCTTGGATAAACCTTTGAATATAGATCTACAACTTGCATGAAATGGTTTCAATGGATTTTGATCATTGATGCTTGAGATAATTCTTTGAATGCTTGACTTGATATTTGAAGCCTACATCACAATGTTAGCTCCAAAAACATATATGATTGTAAACGACTTTGACATGATGCTTGAGATCTTGATTGTTACAATAAATCCTTGATAATTTTTATCTTGAATGATCTTCAAAATAATATTTTCTCATGTGAATTTTCTTTCAATTATGGTCTTGAAATCTAATGTAAATTTGATCAAATAGCCTTGTATTCATGGACATTTATCCTTGATTTCCCAAAAATTAACTATTACAAGCTGACTTTTGAAATTAGAATTTGGGATGATAAAAATACTGCCAAAACATGTTTTAAAAATGAGTTCCAAGGCCTAGGTAGGACCCATTCACCCATGGGAAAATGGATTTGAGGTCCATATTCTTGGAAAACACTTTACTCAAGGTATTTAATTATGTGTTGGAATTAATTGTTGTCAGGTTTCCTCTTCGTAAAATGTAATTTATTAGTCTCGTAGATTTAAAATAAGGCTTATTAAGTCGTAATTTAGTCCAATTTAATTTAAAGGGCCCAAACAAACTATGAAAATGTAAAGGAGTACATTTTTTCAACACTACATTAAGGAATTATTAAGTCCATTTTAGTTAGGAGGGCCCAAAAAAAGTATGAAAATGTAAAGGGATACATTTTCTACACTACATTTAGCACCCACTTTAGTGAGAGAAAGACCTTGTGTCAAACTCACACTAAAGTAGATAAATATGTGTCAATAGGGGTCCAAGTGCACAAATATCGATGGGATAGGATGACAAAGATCAAGGAGGTGGCCAAGACCCCAGGATCCGAGATCCTATGGAAAACCAATATAAGCACAAAGAGACAAACACAAGATGTATGATATGAAGCAACAAGACAAGATACACAAACATACAATGTCAAAGACTTAAATAGAGAAAAGAAAAGAAAAAGAAAAAGAAAAGGGGTAGATCAAGCCTCGACTGTTTATCCAACTCGATGTGGATGAACCCTTAGCTGTTTATCTATAAAAAAATTGCAAGTGGAAACCCATTGTGCATTGTGCAAGCAACAATGCATGCTCACATGGGCTAGTGAAATCCATTGTCCACTAGGTGAGCCCCCAGAAATTGGCTAAGTGAGAATCTTATTAGGCTCCCATAACCATACCAAATTTATACCTCTAATAAATCTAATAAGGTGCCACACAATATCAACTTCAAACTTCATAAGGCTTAGAAATTTTTAGTATGCTAAGCACGTATGAACAAAAAAGGCTCCACTACCAAGCAAGGTGTGATATTCTTGGTGACCATGAAAAAAATAGTTTGAGCTTCACAAGGTTAGCAAGTTGCATTATAGGAAACACTTATGAACAAAATGAAAATAGGATAAGACATATTCAAAGGGATTTTTCTTAGTTCATGAAAGGTCTCAACTTAGGGAACATCGTGCCTAATGTCTTCAAGAGAGGACAAGTCAAAGGATAAAAGATTCACAACTTAGGGAATACAATTTGTAGCATCACCACTAAGAGGAATATTGTATGCGAAATAAGGTCACACTCTTGAAAGACGTCAAACCCAATGACACCACCAAGAAGAGGACACATCACATGAAGTAAGAATATTGCACTAAGAAACACAAGATATAGTCAAAAATTTCAAAATTGTAATGCCAATGTATGCCCTCACTTTAAGGAAATTACTAAACACCATGCTATGAGAAATTACTTTAAACTAGAAAATGATAAATTCTAACAATAAAGAATGCATGAGACCTTACTTGGAAATTCCTATGTCAAGCATATGTTTCCAAATGAAGCTACGTCATGAAGAGGGCATGCCCCCAAAATGAAATGCTAAAGATAACATAGAAAAAAAGTATGTCATATGCGAGCCAACCTAAGGCATGACGTTTGCATCCCAATCTTTCTCTTATATATACATGGAAGGTGGTCAACTAGCCAGAATAGACAAAGACAAGTGGCATACTCGAAAAAATCTACCTAACCCCTTGTCCCCCAAGGGAAAAAGGTGAGCCAAAAATGGATGATGATATAATACTCCTTGCAAAAAGGAAATATGATTGTATAAATCCAATTTTGTGCCTTCATACATGGTAGTGAATATGCTATATGATACTGCAACCACCAGATGACAAGGAGCAGCAACTAATGTTATTGATTATAATGAGTAGACAAAGTGAAACAAAGAAAATAGGTAGGATCCAAGATGGATTAACCAAATGGATGCTACCTATTTTCACTTGTATTTCATTCAATTATAAGGGTTATAATGCATAAATGAATATCAAAAATCAAACCTAACTGATCTAGCAATCAAAAGATAGGTTTTAAGAGGGTCAAATGCTATGTACCTATTGCAAAAGGTTATTTTTCAAGACTCACTAAGGACTCATTCATCCTATGGTGAATGGGTCCTGACTAGGATTCTGGAAAATCAATTTATGGGTTCTATTTTTTAATGTCTGCACACCCAGATCCTAGTCGGAGATTGTTGAAAACCTAGAAATAAATCATGTAGCTCAATTTATGTGATTTTCCAAGAATGGTGACAACATTAAAAAGTTTACATTTTTATCTCCAATTGATCTTCAACCTAAAACAATGGAAATAGGGTGATGAGGTTTCTATTTCACACACTTGTTTCACTTAAGGAAACCCTAGAGATCTTAATGCAAGGATGGAATAAAGGAAAGAGATCTGCTAAAGGTTGTCCTAGGGTATGTTTAATAACTAAAGGGGGTTCACCACCAAGCTAGGGCTTGTAAAGACTAGTAACATGCAAGATCTAATTATGAAAAGTCTAGTGATATGCAAAGCTTCAACAAATGACCTAGAAATTAATGCAAAACATAACAGAAAACTTGAGAAATCAGAATGGTGCACCCAAGAATCTGAATATGCTCGTAATAAGCTCTACAACTAAAAATTTAGAATTTAGGGCACACTGGGACTCATAGACAAGGCTAGGCATATCAGTCCTAGTCTAGGGTTTCTGGATGAAAACAAGAATTTGGCACTATAGACTCAAGATCTTCAGAAATTTGGAAAATTTCCTATACTGAGACTCATATGCCACTTGTGGTGTATCAGTCCCATTCTACATTTTTAGAAAGTCAAAGTCCAAATCTTCTCTCTAATCTGTGCTCTTTCTTCCCAATTTGATTTCCAAATTCGAACTTGTAAAATAGAATATAGTGTTGATTTTCTTATGGTGGAATTACCTTGGTCAAACCCCTAGTTTGATAATTAAACCTTGATAGAAACAATGGATCTCAAATGTAAATGTGAACATAAGCCCTAATCTTAAGTGTATCTAAGATTAGGAAATCTGAAATGCAATGCAATCCTATTCTAATGTGCTAGAATGAGATGCATGAATGAAACATGAAGATGAATGACTCACTTTGGGAGATACCTAATCACCCTAATAAGTCATAACAATGCATGTACCTTCCTTAGGTTGAAAGTAGAGTGATAATGGAGGATGGAATCACTTAGGAAACAAGTCATTAGGCTTGGCTTGATGGCTGGTTGCATCTCCCCAACCTAGAATCCATCATGATTCACCATAGGTAACCATAATCAATCCTTGAAAATGCTAGATCTTGAATGAAAGTGAGCTTGAAAACCTGCAAAAACACTATAATGCTACTCCAAAACTTCAACCTTGCCTGCTACTTGCTTTTGAATGATCTTGTGAAAGAATACTTGAATGTTTGTGAATACTTAGACCTTGAATTTCTTTCTCTAGATGAAAATAATGACTTAGAAGCTTGTTTATATAGAAAGTACACCTAATTTACCATTATTTAGATCTCAAAAGCTAACATCAGCCAAAATTTTGAATTAAAAACTTGAATTTTTCCACTCAAACCCTAAAAATAAGCCACACGAGACTCATATGCCACTTGTCGCATATGGGTCCCCCCTAGGGGGACACATACGCCCAAGGTGGATTATGAGTCCCACCCTAGTTTTTTTTGGTGGGCCAATGAGGGTTTGTTAGAAAATTTAATGCTTTTGTTGATTTAATCAAGATTTTAGTTGAAATAAGCCTCGAGATCCAAAAAAAAAGGGTCTTAGGGGCATATTAATGATGATTTAAAGAGTCATGAATGCAAGGGTACCGAAATAGGTCCAAACTAAGCAGGAATTATACTATCTCCAAGAAGGAAGTATAATTTTTGTTTCCACATTTAGCCCCCACTTTAGTGCCCATATGAATCTATGTGTGTATGCAAGCTAAAGGAATTTGAACAATAAACTTTGTCTCATAAAAGGATACTCATATGGATTCATTTATGAGCATGGGAGGATGAAGCCCCCATTGTAGCTACTTGAAAAATCTCAATGTTGGGAATTCAATCCTACAACATAGGTTTGTTAGTTGTTCAAAAATCCTCTTATATAACTTCTTCTAGAAATCAAATTTGAGGGTAGATGAATGCTTCCCCTTGAATTCACTTGCTTTATGGAGGTGGAATCAAGGTAGTAGTCTAACCGCATTGAATTAGATAATTCATATCATAGGGTATTTCCAATTACCATACCACATAGTGATAGACATTTGATGAGAACAGAAGTGTAAGCACAATCCAATGCAATAGATTGCATCGAAAATGGAGTTTTCTAGCCCCTGATATGTTAGTTTGAATAAAAATCACTTTTAACCCTAATATACAAAAGGCCTAATTTAAAAATATATAAGAGAAAATTGAAGTAGTGTGTAATAATTTTATCTTTTTACCTTCTTGTAGTTTGAATTTTTTGGAGAGTGAGTGAAGATGTTGAGCTGTCAAGAATACATGCCTCTGAGACTTAAAAGCCTGTGGAAGGAGATAGCTCTAAGCAAGCTGCAACATCATGTGAGTCAATTCTTCTCTGCCTTAGCTTCATTTTTACACAGATATGTTATGTTTTTATAATTTTCTAGGTAGATTTATGACCCTGGAAGAAAATTTTGCAAAGCGTCCCTTTTTTCGTGAGGTGTCCCTTCTTTTTACAAACTATCCCCTTTTGTTGTGAAGTGTCTCACTTTTTTGCAAAGTGTCCCATTTCTTCGTGAAGTGTTCAAAAAGGGAAATGAAGTGTCTAAGACCCTTATAAAAGTACAATAGAATAAATTTAGTAAAAATTTTGATTGTTGATGTGTAGATTTTAGAATTCTTATAGGGCATATTTTTTCTTTTTGTTAGATTCCACCTTGATCACGATAGCATCTCGGTAGTAGATAATTATGTCACTTATGAGATCTTGTCTCGACGTTATCAGAGACAAACACTCCAAATTTATAGATCACTAGATTATACTAGGTGCACCTTATGCCTCCCATGAGGTACCATGATGTTGTGTGCATGGCTCTTGCAAAGAGATGGGATGCAAAAACCTGTACGTTTCATCTACCTACAAGTGAGATGACGATCAACCTAGAGGATTTACATCACATTCTTTGAGTTTTGATTCAAGGAAAGAGAGACTATTTCATAATGGATCAGTCATTTTATGAGATGAAATACGATATTGAGTTCTACATTGGAAGTATAATTCTGGATGAGATCGTGGGGCCACATATTGAGTTATCATGGCTACTCTATTTGTGATAACCAATTTTGATATGGATCATAATTTTCATAGTGTCACTATTACTTGTCCCGTATGGTCCAAGAGCACATCTAGATGGAGGACTAGTCCACATGATATGATAGATGGTACACCAGAGGACCGTATATGCCTGGGGCCACAACATCCTTTCACATTTATATTATGATCTAGTGTAGTTTGCATATCACGAGGTAAACAACATTGTACATTATACACTATTACAGGTTTGGTGCTTGGAGCATATCACATGCACTAGGCTGATAGGGTTTCCATCTTTATCAGCCCTCAGATACCCATGTGCATTCAATTATCCACTAAGGCGGTCAAGACAATATGGGATTTACACTTTTGGAGGGTCAGATTCGATCGACTAGATCAGGAGGAGATCTTGTGGAGATTGTACCAGCTGATACCACAGTGGTCGGATGAGACTCGATAGTTGAGGAGGATGTAGATGGATAGATTTCTACTAGGTCGACATGATTATGTAGTAAGACCATTCTACCATGATTGTTTCATGAAAATTTTTGCTCAAATACAGGTACCACTAGTAGCATGCCCTTTTTACATGTGATCAGTGTGGAGTGCTCGAAGGCCAGGAGATACTAGGTGACTCAAATTGGATGATGTTAGATCCAATGATTTAGAGGACACAGATCTCAACATGCCCCCAATCTCCAACACTAGTGACATTGATGTGATTTGTGCATGAGGAGTGGTGGGGAGAAGCACAATCGGCTCTTGTATTCTCGATGGATCAAACTATAGGCTTTATAGGACCACTTCAAGATCATAAGGATGAGGAGAATGACACAAGTGAGGATACAAGACTCAAGGCATCAGATCTATTTATAGATGAGATAGACAAGGACTACGATGAGGATGTAGACTTAGATTATGAGGGAGAGGAGGGGGATGAGGAGGAGGAGGAGAAGTTGATGAGTGAGGGTAGTGATATGGCAAACGAGGGTCCAGTTGCTCACGAGTGGGGAGATCTAGCTCCCACCTATGCTACCAGAGCATAGTTTGCAGTTGCAACATGCACTAGCACTTACTAGTATGGAGAGGCTAGCACATCCTCCATGCCTTCTACATGAGACAAGGTTGTCTTTACACAACCGACCGGGGATCTATGTGATGACATTTTATTTATTGTTATTCTTACGATTATGTTTATGCTTACACTTTTCATTTATAAATGGGTAAAAGCACAAAGCTATGTCACACTTTATAAAGAAAATGACCAATGTTGATCCAACTTTTAAATTTGAATCACTAAAAAGTAGCATATATGTTTTGAATTTTTAAATGATGTAAACTAGTAAAATATGTATTTTTTAGTATATTTTATGTTTGTAATTTTTTATAAGAAATTAAAAATATATTTTAAACTAGTTTTTCATAAATTAACACTATAATTTAGTTGCTGATAAAATGCTTAAAAATGAAGTTGCACGGGACGTCAAACTTTTTATAGTAAATTTTTTTTTTTTCTTTCAATTTTTTTGTGTGTATTTATAACTTGAAACTTTAGTGCATGGATATATTTTTTTCCAATTTTGATAAATATATATTTGTATATAAGTATTAAAATGTGCGTGAATAAAAAACAACTATTTCCATCGGATGTCAACATTCATATTAAATATTTATCTAAAATGGAAAAATGTTTATACTATCTTCAAATAGATTCCTTTATCTAGTGCATCATATTTTTTTCAATTTTTTTTAATAAGTTTTAGTATTTTTCCTTGGCATGGTAATCAACCTAATATTTTTTGTCGATAACCTACTTTTAGTATAAATAAAAATATTAATGATAATAATAATTAAACTATTAAAATAAATATTTTTTTGAAAACTACACTTATGGATCTACAAAAGGGTATTTCTAAATTTTTTTAAAGATGTTATTTACATGAGGAGTAGTTATTAAAACTTCAAGTTTTTCAAATAATTTTTTTTTTTGGTAAATTGGACTCAAAGTGGTGCTCCATATATTTTTAGCCAACAATATTAGTTGAATAAAATTTGGAAGTATCTTACTTAGCTAGAATGAATCTTACTAGGTCATATGTTTGACCAAAATTGATTTTTAGTTAGAAATACTTAAATTCAGTTGTGTTGATATGTTGGCTGAAAGTGTGACACAACTTTGTGCTTTTACCCATATATATATATATTATGATGCGTACTGATTATATTTATGATTTCTATCTTGTAGGGTCTATGAGAGATTTGCAAGATTTCTACCGATAGGTAGCTACAAAGATAGTGCCTCTTTTAGTCTTTGATTCGATTGTTGGTACAAACTACATGCCCCCACCCATCATGGAGTAGGACCTGGAGCTATGAATTTGAGCCTTATGTCAGATTGAGAGTAGCATATGAGGGTGCTACGAGGTGTGTTGATCGAGTCGAGGCTGCATATGAGGAGATTTGATCATCTTGAGGTCTAGCGTAGGTCAAGAGACTTCATGTAGAGGTGACTAGGCTATAGAAAGATAGAGATTGCATAAAGGGAGAGAACCTAGAGGCCGTTGGATGGGAGACTACGACTATTATACAAGAACAAAGTCTACAGTATGCTTTAGATACTCTTATTATTTCACAATCATGAATGCATGCTACTCTCTCGATGGACTATCTCTAGAAAGATGTGATCACCAAATCTCGAGGGATCTAGTAGCCATAGGCCACCCTAGCATTGTATATGTGAAGACATGTATTTAAAATTTTGTGATATATATATGATCTTCTATATTTGGTTGATGGTTTATGCTTATGTTTTTTAAGTTAAATGGCAATGTGATTTATCAAATAATATGTGTAAGATAATTTAATAAATGTCTCCATGATTTAACATGTTTTATGTGACCTAATTAAAACTATTCTAGTTTCTTTTATCTATGAAATTGTGATTGAGTATGCTATGCTAAATTAAACACACTTATGATCTAAATGAATATAAGGATATAATCCAACACAACACACAATATGGACTTGAATAGTATGAAACCCAAAGTAACTATCTAAAAGCTAATTTAAACAATTACTTTTGTATTCAAGAAATAAATAATTGTTTTTCAAGAATGAAGCAATGTGATAGAATATAGAATTTTATTTACTAACTCCAACACTACTGCTTTATCATTCACACTATTCAGGAAGGTTAGACATAGTACCAACGTAAATGCATGGTATTAATAGGTTCTTTAATAGGTATGCCATATTTTTTTGCTAACATGTATGCTCCAAACCCATAAATAATGTAGAGGAGGGTAGAGTTTATATGATTGATACCATATTTCACAACAATGGGTTCGTAACCTTCTCAAAGTAGAAAGGAACTCATGACAAGGTAGACTTCTTGATTTGTGACAATCCCTTCAATAGTCAAGGGTGGTAGACCTTTCAAGGTTCTGGAGAAACATGATAAAAACATGGGAAACATGGAATGATGTTACAAATGTCACCTCAGACCTCTCAAGGGTCTTGAAAATCTCCACAAGTATGGAGCAGGCTTAAAGACAACAATATCAGAAGGGACAGTCTATATTTCATGTGAAAATAATGAATCAAAACACAAACCACAAAGGAAAACATCAATACAAAGGTTTTCTTGGGGTTTCAACATCCATCTTACGCCTATCATCACCTTTCCCAACTTCAAACAATGTTACAATGCCAAACTTTGGGAAGCAATCACAACTCAAGGTCACTTTCACTGTAATCACAGTAAACACAATGACTATCAGAAAATTTATCTTCACACATATATTTTCCAAGCCTCAAATCTTGGGAAACATTAGGATACATCAATATAGACTTCTATACAACATGGTTTGATTTTATCATGGTGGGAATTTGGGATATTAGATTTTGAATGCTCCCTCAAACCCTAGGTAGGGTTTAGAGAAATCTCCACTAAATTGTTGATATCTCGCTCAAAACTTTATGAATCCTGCTCAAACAAAAACCAAAATAAATCCAAGACACTCCTCTACAATATAAAATCACCATTTCATCTATATAGTACACCCATAGATCGTACAATGTAATACAAATCAAAAGAAAAAGAGAAAACACAAAAAATTGAATGTGCAACAAAGCTTTTCATTCCTCAGATCTCATTCCAACCTCTCTCCTCAATGGTACAAGGATTATTTGATATTTTACAACCATATCACAACTTCCTCTAACCATATTTTGGTTATTGTCTTAACAAATCCTCAATTACACTTTTTGTTTGCAAAAAGTTGCTAAGTTGCTCGACAACTTTGATAATATTTATAATATTCTACCACCTTACAACTAATGACTCAACCTAGACTCCAACTAACATGAAATGGTCTAGAAATACCTTATTACATGAAAAAAACACAAACCAAAACAAAATTCCAATTTTTGACCCTTGGAGGCATAATAAACTTGTGGATGCCCCTGCACCATACTCCCTAGAGGAAAAAGAACTCAAGTCCCCCTTGAGTTAAGACCTACAACAGTAAATCCATGCTTAACAAGATCATTGTCAAACATCCAAGTAGCCTCTTCATTAGGCAGACCTTTCCACAACTAAATACTAAAAAGAGGCTTGAATTCTTGGCCTTTTTAATTCCTTTGTGTCTAGGATACACTCCAACTCCAAAGGTTTTCTTGGTGCAAAATCTCTGACCCACTCAACATTTGAACCTACACATGAACCTGCATCATCACCTACAACAACATCCACTTGTAAAGAGTACAAATCAAAAACTAAATTTGCAACCTTGGAATCAATGGCTCCTTTGCTCACAATTGCCCCTTGTTTGCATCTTCTATCTCCAACTTGTAACTGATCCCTTCCTACTTGATAGATTGAACACAATATAATAGGACCTTGCCCCACTTCAATATCTTCTTTCATTTTGAACTTAGGCTTCTCACCCCTCAAGTTTACGATCTCAACCATCATGGCATCAAACATGGTTTCTTGATCAATGATACTTCTCTCTTCCAAAAGAAGTATATCACTACTAACCTCCAATATCTCTATGTGTAATGCCTGCAATAATTTTCTATATGCTTAACCCTCAATGGAAAATAGAGAAGATGGAGTTCTCCTTTCCTTTTCAATGCTATCACTGCTCAAATTTGAAAGAGACCCTTGCAATACAACTATGTGATGTTTTCCACACTCACCCAATAATCCTCTCAACATGTCAGTTGTTGGTTGAAGTATCTTGGTCTGCAAATCCACAATGGAAACTTTGTCTTCCCCATCTGCAACCCTCTCTATTGTCCTAGTAACATACATAAATCTACTTGCATCCTCAAACTCAAATGGCATATGTCTAATATGGTGAACTAAATGGAAAGCTTTGTCCTTGCAGTCTAACAACTAAAAATTTGAACCTTGCATTGTGTTTACAAGCAACTCACCCTGCTTAACTTGCACATTAGACTCAAATTTACTCTCCTCAAACAAATTTAAATGATTGATCATTTTTATTGATAGTAAGGAATGTGAAAACTCATCCACAACTATATCTACATTATCCTTCAACATGCTTTGGACCTCCCATGACAAGTCATAAATGTTAACTAATGTCATAATAGTCCAATGTCTATTCATCCTTGCAAATATTTTGTCTTATTTTTCTAAGGTTTGTACAAACTCCTTTTCACTCACCAACATAACACTAGAACCCACTTGTGATTCTTGACTTTCCTCTTTTGATGGTTTAAGGGTGTATGAAACTCCATCTTTCTCTATGACATGTGTTTCTCCTACCATCATGATTGGAATTCATAACATTATGCCAAGGCCTACCCAAAAGCAAATGGAAAACATCCATTGGAATTATGTGACACAAGACCTTATCCTTATATCCCCCTATGTGAAAATCCACCCAAATTTTCTCATTCACAACTACTTGTTGCCCTTTGCTTAACCAAGAGACCTTATAGGGAGTGGCATGAGGTAACCTTTGTAATTTCAACTTCTCTACCATTTCAAGAGAAACCAAATTTTCAGTACTACCGGAATCAATAAAAACATTGCAACACTTACCTTGGATTTTACATGTAGTCCTACAGAGTTAATTTCTATACAGTGGTTCCTTCTCCATTGGCCCTTTGATTAGAGTTTTTTTCATCAGAAAAACTCTCCATTTTTTGGTTCTTCAACGTGTGGTGAAGAATGTACACTCTTAGCTTCATCTCCACCTTGTGCAATCTGATTTCTTCTTTCACTTCCAAAAGAAGTAGATGGCTACTCCTTAGTGCATTGCCATGCTTGGTGGCTTGAAAATTTGTTGCACTTATAGAACTTCCTAGTAAAGCCACTTGAACCTCCTCTAGCACCAAATTTACCCCTAGAATCTGATCGTGCTCCCCTAAAACTACCTCTTGAATCTACAAATTGTTCTTGAACTCTACTTTTCTCTCCTTGACTCTCATATGACTGTCCTAAATCAGAAAATGTACCTCTTCCTCTAAAATTCCTTCCTCTACCACTACTTTTCTTTTCTTGCCTTCTCCTCAAGTTATCATCAGCCCTTATGGCTAATTGATAGCACTCTTCCACTATTCTTGGGTTTGTAAGGCTTAGTTCATCTTGAAGGTTATACCTCAACCCATTGATATATCTTGCCACTTTTTCCACATCATCTTCTACATGACATGTCGTTATACTCAATTTGTAGAACTCCTCAGTATAGGCCTTCACATCCATATCTTTTTGCTTAAGGTTTTGAATCTTTCTGAATAGCTAAATGACATAGTCACTAGGTGGTAATTCTCCTTTGATTTTAGCAACCATCCTATCGCAAGAGGTGATTTTAGATTTTCCCTTCTTTATCCTCTCATCTTGTACATAGTCCCACCAAAGTAAGGCATGGCCCTTCAATTTTGTTTTGGCCAACTTCACTCTTTTTTCTTCTTGAAATCCAATCTAGGAGTTCTTCACTGTCCAATTTTCCTCCATACACTATTAAATCCATCTTTATCTTGGGACCTTATCCCTTGATCCTTCAATACCTTTTCCATTCTCAAGTCATCGGGATCCAACTCTTCTTCGGACCCTTCTTGGGAACTTTTATCTTCCCCTTCTTCTTCTTCTTGGTCACTCAAGTCTCTTGTGACCATTCCTCTTTTCTAATTTTTTTCAATTGCAAAAAGCTTGGTGGTAAGGGTTTCTTTCAAATCTCTCATTTGTCTCATCTCTCTTGCATGTTTCCCCTTCATTTCATTCACCTCTTTGGTGACTGGATTCTCTTTTGGAGGCATTCTTGCTTCTCTTCACTTCAAATTTTCCCTCTTTAGAAAAACCTACTCTTTGATACCAATTGTATGTAGAGAATAATAGAGGTTATATGATTGATACCATATTTCACAACAATGGGTTCATGACCTTCTCAAAGTACAAAGGAAATCATGGCAGGGCAGACTTCTTGATTTGTGACAATCCCTTCAACAGTCAAGGGTGGCAAACCTTTCAAGGATGTGGAGAAGCATGATAACAACATGGGAAACATGGAATGATGTTACAAATTTCATCTCAAACCTCTCAAGGGTCTTGGAAATCTCCACAGGTATGCGGCAGGCTTAAAGACAACAATATCAAAAGGGACAATCTATGTTTCATGTGCAAATAATTAATCAAAAAACAAAACACAAAGGAAAAAATCAACCCAATGGTTGTCTTGGGGTGTCAACATCCATCTTAGGCCTGTCATCACCATTCCCAACTTCAAACAATGTTACAATGCCAAACTTTGTCAAGCAATCACAACTCAAGGTAACTTTGACTGTAATCACAGTAAATACAATGACTATTAGCAAAGCTCTCTTCACACATGCATTGTCCAAGCCTCAACTCTTGGGAAAAATTAGGATACACTAGGACATACTTATATACAAGATGGTTTGATTTTATCATGGTGAAAACGTGATATATTGCATTTTGAATGCTCTTTGAAACCTTAGGTAGGGTTTAGAGCAATCTCCACTAAATTGTTGATATCTCACTCAAAACTTTATGAATCTTGCTAAAAAAAAAAACCAAAATAAAGCTAATACAATCCTCTACAGTATACAATCACCATTTCATATATACAGTGCACCCATAGATCCTACAATGTAACAGAGATCAAAAGAAGCAGGGAAAACACAAAAAAATTAATGTGCAACAAATCTTTTCATTCCTCAAATCTCATTCCAACCTCTATCCTCGAGGGTACAAGGCTTATTTGAGCTTTTACAATCATATCAAAATTTTCTCTAACCATATTTTGGTTATTGGCTTAACAAATCCTCAATTACACTTTTTGTTTGCAAAAATTTGCTAAGTTGCTTAACAACTTTTATGCAACTTTGACAACATTTACAATATTATACCACCTTGTACCTACTAGCTCAACCTAGACTCCAACTAACATGAAATGGTCTAGAAAGACCTTATTACATGAAAAAAACACAAGCCAAAACAAAATTCCAAAATTTGACCCTTGGAGGCATAATAGACCCGTGGGTGCCCCTGCACCAATAAATTTGGTTGATTTTGTAAGGTCCTAGCTAATTAGGGTTGAACTTTCCTTTTTCAGTTAGGGCAGTACTGATGTTACGCTAATTCTCACATAACACCAAATCACCTTTATTGAATAACCGGGGGATGGCATTATCATTGTAACTACATTGTTTTCTTTTAGAGTAAGCTTGAAGGTGCTCAAGAGTGTTAATGTGTTGTTTTTCAAGCATTTCAAGCTCACGTAAGTGTTGTTCCTTATAATTATTATCATAAATAAGTCCCTAAAAAGTGATTCTTAATGTAGGAATCTCTAATTCCAAGGGCATTATTGCCTCAGTTCCATAGACAAGGTTATAAGGGGTAGTCCTAGTGGATAATTTAACATTCATATGATAGGCCCATAGTGCATATGTTACTTTTGTGTGCCAATTGTTATTATGTTTTCTTATCATTTTCTTTAAGATTTGATCAAGGGTTTTATTAGTTGATTTGGCTTGACTGTTATATTGTAGGTAGTACGATGTTGAAAAATGATGATGGATGTTAAATATCTCTAAGAACTTCTTCATGTCATTATTCTTAAATGGTGTCCCATTGTTCAAAACTAATGTGGAAGTAAGTCCAAATCGACCAATTATGAAACGGACCAAATAGGAACTTAAGCACAAAGTTCAGAGCCAAGAGCATGAATTAGATTGCTGTATTCTTGACATTTGTGAAATTTCTTAACATGTGCAAAGAAATCTTGTTCCATATGTCTCCAATAGTATCCTATGTGGATTAGTTTTTGAACTAATGATCTTCCTCCAAAATAACCTCCACAAGAACCTACATGAGCTTGTTAAAGTGCTATGGGGATTTTAAATTTTTTAAGACATATAAGTAAGAGACCATCAAAGGATCACTAATACAACACATTTGAAATAATTATATATTTAGACGCAAGCTTCTAAAGGCAGGCATGAGTGTTCTTATTTGTCAGCTTAGGAAAGGTATCATGTTTTAAATAATTAAATATTGGTTTGTACCATTCACTAGAGCTTTCCATGGTGGTTGATAATACTTATTCCATTTTATCTTCTATTGATGGTTTCATAACTATATGCACAATAAATGTGAAGAATTTTGAAGGGTCTTGAGGTGATATAAGGGAAACCACACTCATCATTGCATCCACATGTTGATTATATTTTTGTGCGATGTTTTCAATGGTGTACGAATCAAAATTTTCTAACAAATTCATTGTTAGATCCTTGTATTTTGATAATTTTTCATGTTTCGCTTGATATGTTACATTTATTTGTTTAATGACTAATTGTGAATCATTGAATATCTTAATGTCTCGAGATCCCATAATTAAAGAAATGCACAATCTAGCAAGTAATGCCTCATAATCTACAGTGTTTTTAATGCATAGGAAGTTTAAGAGATAAGATAGGGGAATAGGCTCTTCTACAGGCGGGGTTATTATAACCCCCGCACTGGAGCTAGTTCTACACTTAGATCCATCGGAATATACTCCCACGTATTAGTTTCAATTGTCAACACATTATTATCAGATAATGAATGATTATTAGGTAATGCTAAAAGAGAAGGAGCATTAGCTAATTGGTCAGTCAAGGCTTTTACTTTAATTTCCTTTTGTGAAACAAACTTAAGGTCAAATTCAGTTAACAACATAACCCACTTAGCTAAGCATCTTGATAAATTTGTTTTAGTGAAAAGATGTTTTAAAGGATCATATTTTTTTATCATATGTATTTCATCATTTAATAGGTAATGTCTCAATTTAATTCTAGTGAATACAAGAGACAAACAATGTTTCTGTATTTTTATGTATCATCTTTCATAATCAATCAGAGTTCAGCTAATGTAATAAATAGAATGTTATTTACCATTTTTGTCTTGTTGATCCAACAATGTTATGAGAGCATGGATCGATGTTGTTGTGTAAAGGATGAACGGTTTGTTTTGTATAGTGGGTTGTAAAATAAGTGGAGTAGCAAGGTAATCTTTCAAACTCTCAAAATCTTATTTACAATCCCTATTCCACTTAAACTGCACATCTTTCTTAAGAAGATGTGTAAAATGGTAATGTTCAGTCTACTAGGGATGCTACAAAATGATGGATAGACTGAATTCTTCCTTGTAAATTATGCAATTGACAAATATTTTGAGGGGGTGGCATGTTAACTATAGCATCAATTTTCTTCATGTCGACCTTAATGCCTTTGTGAGATATGATAAAACCTAAAAAATTTCCACTATCTACACCAAAGACACTTTTTCATATTCAATCGCATGTTATATTTTCGCATTCATTCAAAAATCTTTCAAAGGATATTCAAATTGTCTTGTTGAGTTAAATATTTGGCTAGAATATCATCAACATAATCTTCCAAAATATTATGTATGTAATCATGAAATATCAATGTCAACTCATTGATACGTTGTGCCTACATTCTTTAATCTAAAGGGCATCATTACCCAACAAAATTTTCCCAAAAATATTGTAAATGTTATTGTGTATTTATCTCGAGGGTTGATAAAAATTTGATTATATCCAAAGAACCCATCCATGAACAAAAAAAAATCATGTCCCGTAGTTGATTCCACTTTCATGTCAATATTAGGAAGGGGGAAATCATCTTTTAAAGATGCTTTATTCAAATCATGAAATTGCCTACACATCCTAATATAATTATTAGGATTTACAACTACAACAATGTTTGATATCCAAGGAGGATAATCTATTGGTCATATGAAACAAGCTTCGAGGATTTTTTCAATCTCGCCCTTAACTAGCAAAGCTATCTTAGGATTCATCTTTCATATCTTTTGTCTAACGGTTTAGCATTTTCAACAAGGACTATGTTGTGTGTCACTATCTTAGCATAGATTCTTAGCATATCTGAATAATTCCAAGTCAAAATTTTGGGAAAGTCATGAAGCAAAGTTGCATGGTCTTCTTGTTCATCTTCATCAAAGCACTTTCCTATCTTAATTACTTTCTCTTTATTGTTAATTTACATAAGTATGTCAATTGTATCTCCTAAAGGAAGTGTGTTTTTAAAAAAAAATTCAAGGTTGTGTTCTTCATTATTCTTGTCAATCTCATTACTTTCCTTTTCTCTGTATTTTTGCTTGGCACTAATCATATCACATGTAAACTATTTCTTTTTAGGAGTAGATGGTTTGTCATAAAATCCAAACATTTATTTCAAGGCTTCATCATCTTTGAAGTATTCCCATGATGGTTCACAAGTCATATCAAGCAATTCAAGATGCTTCAAAGTGGGATTTGTTTTAGGGCTACATGTGATGGAATTGATGTTCAATGAGGGTCCTTTATTTCTATGTGTTATCTTAGAAGGACAATATCCCAAACCACTTTTTATTTCTTGCATGTTAGGCTCTATAGGAACAAAGATTCCTTGTTCTTTCTTTCCACATCCTTTTGCACTATAGCCAATTCTTTTCATAAGCTCATAACCTCTTCCATAAAGTCTCTCCATTTCTTTTGGGTTTGGTGGTTGTTGATAATCTATCTCATCGAATTTTCTTGTATAACTTACATCTTCTTCTAGAGTAGATGAGGTAGATGGTTTTGAGTTTTCTTCCAAGTTCTGCATTGGCATCACCATTGGTTGTTGTTTTTCATCTTCTTTTCTTGTGATTATGTATTCTCCCATAAACAAAGGTGTGAACTCTAAGGAACCCCAATCATCTTCCAATAAATTTGAGACCATTTCCATCTCTTGTTCTTCATCTTTCATATGTTCTATGTTTGATGTTGGAATCAATTTTTTTAGAGGACTTTCCATTCCTTTTTCATCTTGTAAGAAACTTTTAGGCTTGAGGTCTATTTCAACTTGGTATACTTTATTGTTATAGACACACTTCATTATACGATGAAGATTTGAAGGTACTGTATGCATCTCATGAACCCAAGGTCACCCTAAAAGAAGATTGTATGAAATATTATTGGACATGACATGAATAGGAGTTTGCAAGGTAGCTTTTCCAACTATAATAGGAAAATTAATCACACCAAGCAATTGCTTTCCTACATTGTCAAATCCTCAAATCGATAAGGAGTCAGGTTGAATTCCTGATTTGTGCACTGTAAGTCTATCCAAAAGGGTCTCACTACACACATTAAGGGTAGATCCATTGTCAAAAAGGGTTCTTTTTATTCCTAACCTATTATAAATAGCTATTATCATGAAGGCATCATTTGTATTTCTCATTTCCAAAGGAGGTGGCTCATGTTGATGAAAAGTAATGTCTACATTAACTTTATTCATTACTTGTGTTGGATGTTTTGGTTGTGTTTCTAATATGTGGTTGTCATTGATGTCAACACTATTAGCATTGGTGATTCTGAAGGTTGTATATGTCGAGGATATTGAGAAAGTTGTAATAAATATATTGCAAGAAACCAGTGAAGCTGAGAAGTTCAGAGTGGTGGAAAGTGTTGTAAGTTTATGATCAGGTGGTGCACACTAAAGGGTTTGTTGTTGAGTCTATCTAGTGTTTTTTCTGAAATTTTTAGTGGTATGCATCAAGATTTGAGAAAGTTATGAAGTTTTATGTTCCTACCATCATTATGTTACTGTAACAGGTGTTCTTGGAAGAAGAGGATAAAAGTATAGCAATTTTAGTTGTTGCGCATGTCCCTGTGACATTCATGGATGAGTCTAGATTGTGCTCTATCAGTTTTGTATGTTCACATTGATCGGAGTGTTCATGATCGGAGATTTTTTTGATGTGTGCTCAAGTTTTCATGTTCTTGGCCGACATGATGCTGGTAGCATGTTGTGGATCCATGAGGATTAATATTTTATCGTTTGGCATGTTTGAAGGTGTTTATTTGAGTCCTCACTATGTTGTGACGGACTTGTGTTGGTGCGCATTAAGATTTATTTATGTATTGAGGCCGATAGTTGTAATTTATTCTTTATTTGTGGCCGACAGAGTAGCTGATGCAAATCCATGTAGCGGATATATAAGAGTAGTTGTTTTCCTCATTTTGGGGTATGCTCAGTGTGTGTATGTGAAATACATGTGTGAATAAAGGTCAAATCATTCAGAAGCAGAGCAGAGTGTGAAAGAGATTGAGTAGAGTGTGAAGAAGGTTCAACAAAGTGTATTTGTGCCTAACCAGAATTGTAATTAGGCTTGTGAAGAAGCTAATTTCTCAATTCATGTTCATCAGATGGATTTAATTTGATTATTGTATGTAAGGCAGTTATATTTCCTCTAAGTTGTGTTCTCTAGGCAGTGTGCTTTAATGCAAGTGCATTCCTTATTCATTATTCATTATACTTCTAATAGGGTATAATCTTGTGAAGTAGCATCCACCGTGGTTTTTCCCCTAACAAGGTTTCCACGTATAAAATCTTGGTGTTCATATGTCTTTGATGTGTTATTGATTTATGCTTGTTTATCCTTGTTTTTACAACACCTTGTATTAGACCTACTACATCATTTACATTTGTACCAGAGGGAACCACTAATTGGTACAAGGCAGTTTGAAGCATAGTGTGATAATTAGGTCCCATACAGATATCTTTGCAGGAGTATTCTTAAGTTGTTAAACAAGGTCATACTCCTTTCCACTATTCAAAGGCAAATGAGGAGTGCTAGGAAAGATGGGGTTAGGAAAATGTAAATATGTTGTAGTTGGTTGTTTTGGTTGTGGATTATTTCTGGTGTTATATGTATGAGAAATGGTATTATAAATTCATTGTTGCATAACATTGTTCTGAGGTGGTTCAAGGGTGAAAACAGGTTTGTTTTGAGTTTGTGATTTGTGTGACGGTGGGTAAAGGATAAGTTGAGATTGAATCACATTAACTTCTATTGGTTTCAGTTTGTCATAACAAGCCTTGGTGGATGAACCTTGTGAGATGAAATCCTCAAGGGCTTCATCTAACATGTCAAATTCATCACTACTAAAAGTTTTGAGGGTTAGGGTAACTTGGGAAAAGAGATTTTAAATACTCAAATAACTATGCTTTCTCCAAGTGGTTCATCATTTTTTAAGTGTTTTTGGTTTTTATTTTCTAATGAATGCCAAATGTAATTTAATCTAATTGGACTATGAACTAATTTTGAAAATGAAAAGTGTAGTAGTCTAATTCTATCCACAATTGGAATGAGTATAAATTAAGCTAGATCTAATGAAATGAATATAACAAAAACTCTGCAAACAAAAAACAAATGAGTAATAACAGCAAATAGAAATAGAGAAATAGAGAATTTAATGCTGAAAAATGTAATTTAAAATCTAAAATGGGACTAAATCGCCTGGAGGGGTGTATGAGTCCCAAACAAGGTTTTTCAAGGGTTTAACTGTTGAATAAAACTCACTACAAGATACCCAAAATTTAGGAAAAATCTCCTATACTAGGACTAAATCACCTAGAGGGGCCTATGAGTCCCAGTTTAGGGTTTTTTCAAAGATTTCAGAAAATTCTAGGTAAAAGTTATTCTTTCTTTTTTGTATGATGTCTAGACTAGGTGCAAATGTGTATTTTAGATGATATTCAATGATGCAAGATGCAAAAATGAAACCTGTATGCACTTTCACAAAAGCAATATTTAGAAACCCTGGATACCAATTAACTAATACAAACCCTAATGCAATGTTAATGCAAGCTCTATCTAGGATGATGATGCACTCCAAATCAGATTTAATATGGTTTAAATGCAGGTTCACCAAAATGAAACAAGAAAAATAGGGGAATATGGTTTCTATTTCACACACTTGTTTCACTCAAGGAAACCTTAGAGATCTCAATCCAATGATGGAATGAAGGAAAGAGATATGCTAAATTTTGTCCTAGGGTATGTTTAATGACTAAAGGGGGGTTCAGCACCAATCAAGGCTTCGAAAGACTAGTAGCATATAATATCTAATTATGAAACCTAGTGATATATAAAGCTTCAACAAATGACCTAGAAATGAATGCAAAATAGAATATAAAACTTGAGAAATTAGAATGGTGCAGTTGGGAATTGAATATGCTCAGAATAAGCTCTCAAATATAAAAATGCATACTTTAGGGTACACTGGGACTTATATTCTAGGCTAAGTGTATCTATCCCAGTATAGGGTTTCTAGACTAAAACAAGAATCTGGCACTGTAGACTCAGGATCTTCAAAAATATATAAAATTGCTTGTACTGGGACTCATATGCCACTTGTGGCATATCAATCTTGTTCTAATTTTTTATAAATTCAAAGTCTAGATCTTTTCTCCAATCTCTACTCTTTCTTCCCAATTTGATCTCTAGATCTGAACCTATAAAAAGGCTTGCAAAATAGAATATAGTGTTGATTTTCTTATGGGGGTTTTCCTTGGTCAAACCCCTAGTTCGGTAATTATACCTTGATAGAAACAATGGATCTTGAATGTAAATGTAAACATAAACCCTAATCTTAAGTGTATCTAAGATTAGGCAATCTGAAATGCAATGTAATCCTATTCTAATGTGTTAGAATGAGATGCATGAATGAAACATGACATGAATGACTCACTTTGGGAGATACCTAAACAACCTAATAAGTAATAATAATGCACGTACCTTCCTTAGGGTGAAAGTAGAGTGATAATGGAGGATGGAATCACTTAGGAAACAAGTCATTCAACTTGGCTTGATGAATAGTTACATCTCCCCAACCTAGAATCCATCATGATTCACCATATGAAACCATAATAGATCCTCGAAAATACTAGATCTTGAATGAATGTGAGCTTGAAGACCTAAAAAAACACTATAATGTTGCTCCAAGACTTCAACTTTGCTTTCTGCTTGCTTTTGAATACTCTTATGAAAAAATACTTGAATGCTTGTGAATGCTTAGTTCTTGAATTGCTTTCTCTAGATGAAAATAATGACATAGAATCTTGTTTATTTAGGCATTACAACTTATTTACCATTATTTAGATCTCAAAATCTGACATGAACCAAAATTTTAAATTAAAAACTTGAATTTCAAGCTCAAACCCTAAAAGTAGGTCACACGAGACTCATATACCACTTATGGAATATGGGTCCCACCTAGGGGACGCATATGCCTAAGGTGGCGTATGAATCCCAGCCTAGGTTTTCGGGGTGGGCCAATGATGGGTTCTTAGAAATTTAATGCTTTTGTTGATTTTGTCAAGATTTTAGTCGAAATAAGCCTTAAGATCCGAAATAAAGGGTCTTTGGGGCCTATTAATGATGATCTAAAGGGTCATAAATGCAAGGGTACCAAAATAGGTCCAAATGAAGCAAGGAATTGTTCTATCTCCAAGAATGGAGTACAATTTCCATTCCCACAAAACCTAAAACTTGTAATCACACATCAAAGAGGAGAAAATGTTGTTTTGCTAGGTAATAGGGGTTTTCCTTGGTCAAACCCCATTCTGGTAATTAAAACTTGAAATAAAACAATGCATAAAGGAATGATGAATAAACAACAATATGTAACAACTCACAAATACTCAATTGAAACCTTGGAGTAAAAATTAGCAATCTAGCATGAACTATCCTTAATGAATGTAGATCTTGATCACAACACCTTAACTATGCTTGAATTGATCTTCAATGCTACATCAACTTATTAGCTCAACATGTATGATGATCTAGATCTTTGACATGATGATAGGACTCTTGATTCATGCAATAATCTTCAATAAATCTACCTATGAATGCCTTAGAAATGCTCTTGAATCTCTCTTGATCATAAGATTTCTATAATTATTGAAAAATTGAAATTTCTAGGTGAAACTAAGTGAAATAGTCTTGTATTTATACATATCTTATCCTTAATTCCCAAAATTAAAATAACACAAGCAATCATCAAATATAGGATTTCAAATCATTAAAATACTACCAAAAACATATTCTAAGGGGGGTCCTAGGTCCAAATGAGGACCCATTCACCATGTGGTGAATGGGTCTTAGCTTACTTATCCAGGACACACTTCAAGGACTGTGATATGTTATGTGAAAATAGGGTGGTAGGACTGCAAAGGACCCATTCGCTAGGTGACGAATGGGTCCTAGGTCACTAACCTAAGACACACACCTTCAAAAATTAAGTGTTGTGTAATATCATTTATGAATGTCAAGATTTATCCCTCAAAATTTGTAATTAATTAGGATTAGATTTGAATTAAAAGGGCCAATTAACCTCAATTAATTAATAAATCCCTAGATTAGTGTGAAAGTGTAAAGATGCACTTTACAACACCCTAAATAAGGAAAAATTAAGTTAATTGTATTAAAAAATGCCCTAAACTTAATGTGAAAGTTTAAACAACATTACAACACTAAATCAAGGCAATATTAGGCTCATTTTATGATTAATTATTCCCAAATTAAGTGTGAAAAAGGGATACTTTTTTGAGACTACATTTTTCCCCCACTTTAGTGAGAGTATGACCCCATGTCAAACTCACACTAAAGTATAAATTCAATACACTTATATGCATGCAACAATGACAAAGATAAACAATAATACAACATCAAAGACCAAGAAGAGATCAAGCCTAAATGGTCCAATGTGATGTGGAACACATCTAGACTATCAATTTTTGCACTCAATCTAGGGTAGTGGAACCTCGAGTCATCCACTAGGTGATTATCCCTTAGGAAGGTGGCTTAGTGAGAAATTCATGCCTGTGTGTCAGCTCTCACTATACTTACCATACCAAAGCTATCCCTTTGATAACTCTAATAGGGTGCCACTTATATTCTTGTTTCATGCTTAAAAAGCTATGTTATTCTAAGCACCTATGCACATGGCAAGGCTCCATAGGAAAGCAAGGTGTGTTATGTTAGGTGGCCTTGAATTAGGGTTTTGTAATTCACAAGGTTAGCAAGTTGTGTTATGCCAAACACTTGTGAACATTATACTAGTAAATGTTTTTTATTCAAGGATATTTTTCTTTGTTCGTGTAAGGTCTTCTTATTAAGGAACATCATGCCTAATTTCTCTAAGAGAGGACAAGTCAAGAGTAAAAGATTCACAACTTAGGGAATGTAGTGTGTCACATCACCACTAAGAAGAAAGTTGTACGCTAAGAAATATCACACTCTTGGAGGACATCAAACCCAATCACACCACCAATAAAAGGATACATCACAAGAAAAAAGAAAATCACACCATGAAATTTATAGGATGCCAAAAGATATTATTGATATATGTCCCCACTTTAAAGTTGTTGCTAACACCATTGTTGTGATAGATTGATTTAAAGTAGACAATGTTTACTCCTAAGACATGAGATCTTCCTCATAAATCCCTATGCCAATTCATATGTTTATGAAATAAAGCTACGTCACAAAAAAGCAGGGAGGGGTTTCCCCTAGAAATACATCAAGGATCTATGGATTCAAGGTCAGTATATCTTTTCTACAATATTTTTATAGAGATTAGAAACATCATCATTCCCTAAATACTCATAGAATTGGAAGAATGACACAAAGAGAGTGAAAACAAAGAAAAATCATTTTGAGTCAACATGGAAGAGACCTGAATTTCTTGATTCCTTGCATCATCCCCAAAAGGAAAACACAAGACAAGCAGAAAAGGATAAATGTTTACGACATAGAGAAGAATGTAGATACATATAGAGGAATGCGCAAAAAGAGAGAGATACATCAAATGAAACAACATAAGGGATCATATTACACACATGCAATCACATAAAGGACATACAAAAGAAAATAATACAAAAGACTAGTAAGGCACATGCAAGTCAACCTATTAGTAGGGAATCTACATCCCAATCTTGATCAATATATTGGAAAGGTGGAAAACTAGCCAAAGGAACAACAACAAGTGCCAAACTAGGGGAGGCACCAAGTTCAACACTCTTTTTAGGATATTTTTAATTTAATCTTATAGAAGAGAAAAATAATGAACTCAACTCATTATACACTTGTGCATCAATATTTGTAATATCAATGTCATCATCTAAATTAATCACAATAGGAGATCGAATGATAATATCTCTAGAAGGTTATTTTTTAATTTGTGGTGAGGATATAGAATCATCATGCATTGCTTCAGGTAAGTTCAGATTTTGATTTTCTATGTTGCTCTTTTCTTCTTTTTTTTGTAACATATGAGAAATAGCATGACGTTTATGCCTACACTCTCTAGAATTTCAATTTAATTTCAATTTGTTGTCAATTTGTGTTTGTATAGGAGTGGGTTTTCAATCTTAGGCCTCTTCTCTTCCCTTATGAAAGGAACCATGGGAGGTTGTTCAACCACTTTCTATTTAGCTTTGTAAACTTGTTTGATTTTAGGAGGCACAAGTTTTGGTTATCTCATGGTCTCTTATAGGAAAAGGTCATATAGGTTTCTCTTGAATATTTGGAAGGGATTTTGGTTCAATCATTGGTTCATCAAGGATAGGTGGCTCAATCATGGGTTGAGGCATATTTCTAAGGGATAATTTTTCTATGTGCTTTGCCTTAATTTTGATATGATTTGAAAAGCAGTCCTCACAATGTCTAATAGGTTCAATAGGCTTTGGCCAAAAGAAATACAATGAAAATTTCCCAGGAGAAGACATGATTAAAGCCACTATGATGTACAGTAAAGATGTCATTTCCAAAGAGTAACTTCAAACATTTATGCGCAACTAATAGGATGAAATTCATGGAGTGAAGCCATGGATAGCCTAACATCACATGAAATTGGTTTGATGATGGGATGATGGTGAATGAGACGCTTAATGTTTACAGTCCAACTTTTAAAGGGAGATTTATCAAGCCCATTGCAAGACAAGAAAAACCATTATGCATTTTGATCCATGTCTTCAGTTTGTCATATGTATCTTGATAGAGTTCATGCACAAATAGGAATTATTCAGTAATCACATTATCTACATAGATGGGATCAATTAATATCCCATTAGTAGGCTTGTCATTGATTCTTCTAGCTATGTAAAGAGGACAATCTGGTGCATGTTTAAATATGTAATTTTGTGAGTAAGCAATATCAAGAGGCATTTTGGTTGAGCCCTTATGAGGTTGAGCTTCAATAAATGAACCCATTTTAATCGATTATTCTTCATTGTCATCTTTTATGTTTTCATCATCCATGTCAACATTCATCACATCATTCTTTGTTTCACTAGATTTGACAAATGAAATAGTATGTTTTGGTGTGGGATTTGGAAATATTTGTAATTTTTTGTTAGGAGGAGCTATAGACTTATTACCTTGAGCATTCACACCTCCAATTAGAAGATGATTATAATCAATGACGTCTTGCACAAGATGTTTAATATGCTTACAATATTTTGTATCATGTCCATTTTTTCGGTGATAATTGAAATAAGAATTTGGTCGATAACCTGCTGGTAATGGTTTATTAGGATCAAGAGCTTGTAAAGGAGGTAGAGAAAGCATATTCGATTCCATAAGTTGCAACATGATATTATGAAGGGTAGCGAGTAGAGGGGTAAACATTCTATTCCTATCCACAAAGGAATATGATTTTTTTTCCTTTATGGCAGCCACTTGGTTATCATCTTGTTGGTTTGGGGTAGGGGAATTAAGTTTTAAAAAGACCCTAGATTCTATTTCTTGAAATATTGGTAGCTATTTTGAGTTGTAGATTTAGAATTTTTGGGATGGTTAGGAGGATTTTTGACATCACAATCGTAAGTTGTATTATGATAATCACGAAGGGTTGTACATAACTATGTGAAGGATGGGAATTTTAACATCCCAAGTTTGGTTTGGATTTTTCTTTGTAAATTGGAAATAAAAATTCGTTGAAGTTGGCATCGAGAATCTTAATGTTTATTTATGAGTAAATAATTTGATAGCATGCTATGAAATTAGTCAATTTCTCATCATCCTTTTGCTTGCATATCAGCTAGGGTCATATTTGGACCCATGTGAATTTTCAAGTGGTTGTAAAAGGCATCATCAAGCTCATTCAATGGGCTAATTGAGTTATTCGGTAAGGAGCAAAACCACTCTAAAGCAGTATCCTTCAATGACCTATGGAATAGTTCAGCCAAGAGCTTATCTTCAAAGATAAAGTCACTACATAAGGATGTATAAGCAGAAACATGGCTAATAGGATCTCCTTTCCCACCATACCTCTCAAATCTAGGAACTTTTATACCTTGTAGCATTTTTGATCTCAATATCTGTAGGGATAACGGGTTGGTTTTGATGTATTGTGATGGTTGACCATTGTTGTTTTGATCTATGGTTGTGATTTTTTGTTGAAGGGCTGACATGTTTTGTAAGAGTGTTAAGGATGGAATCATTGTTTTTATTATAAGGTGGAGGGGAGTAAGGTGTAGTGGTATATGTATGCAGAGGGCAAGTGAATTATAAATTTGTGAGGGTTGATGGCTGAGGATATATGGTATTGGATGCAAAAATATAGGAGCATTCCCTATGGAAATACCTAAGGAAGTGTTGACATTGCTAGTAGGTTGAATAGTTGTGGTACAACATGAGTACTAGTGTATGTAGGAATGGAAATTAGTATTGTAGAAGGAGGAATTGAAGTTCCACCTTGGCTTTGGGTATACCCCAAAACTTGAGTACAAATAGTGATGGTAGGGATAGTGTTAATATCATGCACATTGGTTGTAGGAGGGGAAGTCATGGGAAATGAGGTATGCATGCTATGATCCATAGGGGTTTTATTATCAACACTATTAGAAAGAGAGTTAGAAAACCCAAGATCCACGGTGAATGCTATATTGTGGGATGACATGAGTCTTGAACTACATCTCACAATAGTATTAATAATAGGACACCAAGTTGTAAAGCTCATATAAGTTTCACAAACTGGGTGCACAAACCCAAAATAGAAAGAGGCTTAAAATGCAATACAATGACCTAAAATGTAATGTGTAAATGCAATTTTTAGATTCTAAACAAGGTAATTTACTGATTACACTATGCAACAATCTAAAAATAAAATCTTGAAAATATAATTTTCAAATAACACAATGCACTGGGTTATCCCACAATAATGGGTTACACTTTTTGGCCAAACTTGACATTGAAATCAACATTTTTCATTAGATCTTCACTTTTGTATGCCTATAGAAGCTAAACCATTAAGAATTTGAAGATGAAGAAAACTAGTGATTTGTGTTATTTTGTGTTGAGAATCTAATTATATTTTTTTTTTTTTTTTAAAACTAAATTGTGAATTATTTTATGTAGTTTTTATTAACTTATTTTTTTTACTAAACATCATTTTCAAAAACTGATGCTTACTTTCAGCTGCATAACTTTTTTTTATAGAAAGAATACAATTCTAATTTTTTAAATACAGTGTTTTCACACCATTAAATAGTAGATGTATATTTTTTCATAATTTTTTGTTGCATATATATTTTTTAATTAATTTTCTAATTCAGAGTAATTATAATTTGCATATATTATACTTTCAGCTGCATAACTTTTTTTGTATTCATTTGAATTAACTTATTATTTTTTTGTTCGAATAATGACATCAATAGCTAGTGTACATGCATTTTTAAAAATGTTTTTTCTCTCTTTTCCTTTTTTTTTGTATGTGTGAAATAAAGACCTCGATGTTCATTGAAAAACCTACATTCACAAGAAATAAAAAATAAATATAATAATAAAATTAAATATATTTAAAATTATACTTTTTGGGAAGCTTATAATAAGGACTACATGTTTAAAATAAAATAATTTTAAATTAATTAATTTGATCCCCTTAAAGGTAAATCAAAAGTGGTTTTTTATTAGCATTTTGATAGGTGTAGAGGAGACTCCATTATAGGTATGGTTTAAAACTAGCAGCTTTCTATCCAAGGGGGTTTGATATAGGTGGGTTTGATCAAACTCTCTTCAATTAAAACCCTTAAAATGCAACCTTTTTAAGGCTTAAATCATTATATTTTCTAAAAATATGTGATTTCAGTAGAAATCAGGATGTCCCAAAAAGTGTAACCCATTATTGTGGCAGCACCCCACTAAATGTTCCAAATTAAGCTAGATATGGTGAAATTAATGAAACAAAAACTCACAAACTGAAGTAGAAATCTGAAAACAACAAACAAAAGCATAGAAATGAAGATTTTAATTTCCAGAAATGCAGATCAGGACATGTTCAAGGACACATTCGCCCTATGGAGAATGGGTCTCAGATGAGGTTTTGAAACTGATTTTTATAAATTCTCAAGTCTTTTCTAGTGGTTTTTAGATTTAGGTCTACTACAACAAGTTTCAGGTTGACTTTCTATAGAATGCAATGTGAAATTTAAGTGCAAAATGTAACAAAATGATGACCTAAAAGACTTAGTTTGATATGCAATTTTTTTTCGATTTTCAAATGAAAGTTTATATGGTGTAAATGATATGCAAGATGATTGAATTTTTTATTTTTTTTAGATTTAAAGAATGCAAACAATGCAATCCTAAAACTCTTAATGAAATGCAAATTTTAATGTAAACTAAACACCCTAAATGAGATCTAATTCAATGCAAATTAATGCACTATCTAAATCTAGGATAAAAAGGACTCCTAAAATAAAAAAAATACAATGCTCAAAAGGTCAGGTTCACCAAAATGAAACAAAAAAAATAGGTAGGATCCAAGATGGATTAAGAAAATGGATGCAACCTATTTTCACTTGTATTCCATTCAATTATGAGGTTTATAATACATAAATAAATATTAGAAATAAAACCTAATTGATATAGCAGTCAAAAGGTAGGTTTTAAGAGGGTCAATTGATGTGTAATTGTTGCAAAAGGTGTTTTTTCAAGCCTCACTAAGGACTCATTCATTCTATGGTGATTGGGTCTTGGTTAGGGTTTTGGAAAATAAATTTTTGGGTTCTATTCTTCAATGTTTGCAATCCTAGATCCCAGTAAGAGACTATCAGAAAATCAGAAATAAATCATGTAGCTTAGTTTTTGTGATTATGCCAGAATGGTGACAACTTTGACAACATTGACAACTTTACAAATTTTCTCTCCAATTGATCTTCAACCTAAAACCCACAATAAAACATCAAAGAGGATAATTTTTTATTTAGGGAATAGGGGTTTTCCTTGGTCAACAGCCATTTTGGTAATTAAACCTTGAAATGAAACTATGTGCAAGTGTTTCTAATCCTAAGAATGCAAGACAATAATTGAAATGAAAGAAATAATACACTAAAAAAACACTCATGATTAGCCTATTTTAACTCAAATGATTTATGCACAAGAAAGTACCAATAGTACCTTGCTCGAGTTGTCTCCTTTGGTTGGCCCTTTGATTTTGATTTTGTGTGCTCCTTTGTTGACAAAATAGCTCTAAATGATGCTCAAACTGATGTGGATGCAATGACAAATGCAATGGTGTATATGAGTAGTGGATAGGATGCAATATGAGTGCTTGATTGGCTGCAACAATGGTGATTGAATGCTTGAGTGTAGGAGTGAAAAAGTTAGCAAAGCCTGTGGTTAAATAAAATGAAGAAAATTGACCATAGTTAGGGAAAAGGCCTCTAAAGAAATGGATGGCCAGGATTGTATCTGAGTTAAAATATATAGGGCTAGGATGCTTTGATACATCACATGCCATGATATCATGACATGTGAAGGGGGGTGTGGACAATGGAGGTTAATATGGAAATGAGGTGGCAATGAGAGGATGCCACCTGAGGTACTTTCTTGTACCTTGGGAATGGACAAGATATCCTCATAAAGGAGGTTCTGGTCCATATGTACAATGAGAGTACAAGTGAGGAATTAAAAATTCCTCACAAATCCTAATGGGGATTGAAAAAGGAATTAAAAATTCCTTATGGGGGGATGTGAGGAATTAATTAAAAATTCCTCACAATTCATGCGAGAAATAAATATGAATTTAAAATTCAAAGAGGTGAGGGGATGACTTCTCCAAAAGGATAAATTCATTAATGAAGGTTGACTTGGGGGTATGCCATAAATTGAATTAGGTGGGATTAAGGGATAATTAGCCAAGATTTAAGGTTGTGCAAATGATTAAGATGGATAATTATGGATTGAGGGCAAGTTGCAAGATATGGAGGATGTGACACTAATCACTATTAGTGATGTACATATCCTAATCATAGATTAATCAGGATAATCTACAATAGGAGAGGATTATGAAGGATGTGGACAAATAGAGAGAAAGGATTAATTAAAAATTGATTTTAATTCATTTGGGAGAAGTGACTAAATTAAATAAATTGGACTATTTATTTAATTTAGAGGGGACTAAGGGTAAGGTATTTAATTAATTAATTGAAATAACTTAGGATACATTAGGACTAGGATAAATATTAACTAAATAATGAATTGTTTAATTAATATGGCTTAGGGACATGGGATGGAAGAATGCAAGGCCGAATTTGACCATATGGGGCTGGTCAAATTCAGGTGTCTACAGAAAGAATCCATAAAGGAATGATGAATGAACAACATGTAACAACTCACCAATCATCAATTGAAACCTTGAAGTAAAAATTAGAAATCTAGCATGAAGTGGTCTCAATAAATGTAGATCTTGATCAAAACACTTGTTTAGAAACAACACTTGACTATGCTTGAATTGATCTTCAATGCTACATCAACATATTAGCTCAACAACATGCATGATGCACTATATCTTTGACATGATGATAGGAATCTTGATTGCTGCAATAATCTTCAATAAATCTACCCTTGAATTCCTTAGAAATTCTCTTTAATTATCTCTTGATCATAAGTTTTCTATAATGCTTGAAGACTTGAAATTGCTAAGTGAGACTAAGTGAAATATCCTTGTATTTATACATATCTTATCCTTAATTCTTGGCATTCAAATAACACAAGTTCACATCAAATATGGAATTTTAAATCATTAAAATATCTCCAAAAACATAATCCAAGGGGGGGTCCTAGGTCCAAGTGAGGACCCATTCACCATGTGGTGAATGGGTCCTAGCTTACTTAGCTAGGACACACTTCAAGGGCTATGAAATGTTATGTGAAAATGGGGTCCTAGGACCCGGTGAGGACCCATTCACCACCTTGAAAATGGGTCCTAGGTCACTAACCTAGTACACACACCTTCAAAAATTGTGTTGTGTAATATATCTTTTATGAATGTTCGGCTTTATCCCTCGGAATTTGTAATTAATCAGGCTTGGATTTGAATTAAAGGGGCTAATTAACCTCAATTAATTAATAAATCCCTAGATTAGTGTGAAAGTGTAAAGATACACTTTACAACACCCAAAATAAGGAACAATTAATTCCATTTTATTAAAAAGGGCCCTAAACTTAATGTGAATGGGTAAAACACATTACAACACTAAATCAAGGAAACATTAGGCTGATTTTATTATTAATTATTCTTAAATTAAGTGTGAAAAAGGGAATTTTTTTATACTACAAAAAGTATTAATTTTATTCATATCTAATGAGATATTCCCACATGTAGAATCTATTATTTCAAGGTACACCATGGTTAAAGTTTTCTTAGAAGAATATTTTGTAATAGTGTTGGTATTGAGTGAAGGATCAAGTTTGATGCTTTTGTTTTGTTTGAAGGACAATAACCAAGACCAAAAATGGTTTCTTGTGTGTTAGGTTGTATAGGGACATAGATACCTTTTTCTCTAGCACCCCATCCGTTTCCACTATAACCAATTTGTTTCAAAATTTTGTAACCTCTTCCATAAAGTTTTGTCATTTCTTTTGGATTTGGTGGTTGTTCATAGTCAACTTCATCGAAGTTTGTTGTGTAAGTTTCTTCTTCTTCTAAAGTGGTTGAAGTGGATTCTTTCGAAGGTTTTTCCAAATTTTGTGTTGACATTTCCATTGGTTATTTTCTCTTTTCAGACTCTTTTTAATGATCTTGTATTCTCCCATGAATGTAGGTGTAAAATCTATATGGAACCCTAATCTCTTTCAATAACTTTGTGACTTCTTCAATATTGTTCTCTTTTTATTTCTCTCGCACGGGTTCCACTTGTGTAGTTGGTGTCATTTTTTTCAAAACTTTCCTTTTCTTTCTCACTGTGTAAACAACTTTCTAGTTTGGGGTCAGCCTTGATTGTATAAACCTTGTTTTTATAGACATATTTCATTATATGATGAAGATTAGGAGGCACTCCATGCACTCCATGCATTTCATGAATCGATGGTCTACCCAAAAAAAGATTATATGAAATATTATTAGGAATGACATGAAGAGGAGTTTTCAATGTGTCCTTTCCAACTATAATACGTAATGTCATCACACCAAGTAGTTTTTTTCCTACATTATAAAATCCATGAGTAGATAAAGAATCGGGTTGAATTTTTCTCTTATCTATTCCAAGCCTATCCAAAGGTTTATGCTAGACACATTAAGGGATGAACTATCATCAACAAGGTTTCTCTTTATCCCAATCATATTATATATATCTATTATCATGAAAGCTTCATTTTGTTTTTGCACTTCCAAAGGAGGTAGCTCACTTTGGTGAAAAACAATGTTTGAATTCATTCCTTGAATTATGGCTGCTATATTATTTGGATTTTCACTAGGAGGAATCTCAACTTGTTGTAAAGTCATTTGAAGCATACTATGGTAATTATGTGAGGCTTGAATAATATCCCTTAAGGATATCTTAGAAGGAGTTTTTTTAAGTTGTTCCATAAGATCATACTTGTTTCCACTACGTTGCAAGATATTAGGTGCAGGTGCAATATATGGTTGAGGTTATGGTAATGAAGTAGGAATGGTTTGTGGGTCCCTATTGTTACTTATATTATATATGTGAGCAATGGTATTATAACTTGGTTTCTACGAAACATTGTTACTATCAAGTTTCCTTGTAAAGGTCAATATATCTCCTGGAGCTAATGGTTTCTTTTTAGATGGTTCTAAGATAAGCATAGGTTTGTTTTAAAGTTGAGGTTCATGTGAGGGTGGATAAAATATAAGAAGTGGTTCAGGATATGACTTAGGAGGTCCAATAATTCCAGGTTTTGTAGGAGGTCTAAGAGCTAGAGGACTCGGGGGAGATCTATTGTTCATAACCTCAAAAGAGTTAAATTCTTATTTTGATGATCTTTTAGTGCAGGAGATTTTAATTTTACCTCATTATGCTTATCTAATGAAACCACATTACTATTATTTGAAATACATATTTCAATGTTGTCACTTTCTTGCACCATGATATCTTTCCTAATAGGAGATTTTTTAGGAGAGCAAAAAACTAGATGTTCATGATATTTAATGGTTGGATCTTCTAAAATAACTTCATCACAAGTAGGGGATTTGTTAATGGTTGGATTGTCTTTCTTATCAATGATTGAATCCTCTTGTTCAATAATGTTTTCCCAAGTAAGATAAGAGAAACAAATATTATTTTCATGGATCTCAATGATTGGTTCCTCTAACACCGGAATATCTTCTTCACAAATATGAGAGATATTGGGAGAAGAACAAACTTAATTGTCATGATTGTCCATGATTGTATTCTCTTTTACTAAGGTACTTTCACATACAGGAGAGGGATCAATGAAGAACAAGAAAATAGAAGAAATTACTTCATATTCACATGTTTGTAAGAATAATTTCTTAGAGTATTCAACAAAATCTGAAAATAGAACATGAAGTATGATAACAAGAGACTTTTGTAATAAAAACATGATGTAATAATTGCTCTACAAATCTAAAATGTAACATCTTTTCAATTTTGTAATGCCTAAACTATATGGATGATTAGACCTAATGCATTAAACATAAATTCCTTAAAATTGCAAGACTGCAACAATATTTTAATAGAAGATCTGGGAAGTGTAGAGAACCACAAAAAATCTCAGAAAAGATGGTTTTGAGAGGCCTTGAAGGACACATTTTTCCATGGGTGAACGGGTCTCTATGTAAGGTTTCTAAAATTGAAAAATGTAATTTTTGAGTGATTATATGTGTTCTCTATTCGAGGTCTTAGACTGTAACTTCTATGATGAAATTTTCAAGAATTTGATGACCTAATGCAAGTAGAATTAATGACAAATGATGAACTATATGACACTTTTTGAAATACAATTTTGACTTTCTGAAAGTATGCTATTATGTAAATACTATGCAAAACCAATCGAACATTATGCATTTTTTGTTGAATTTCTAGATTTAAAATGAATGCAAAATACAAGTTTACACCAAAAATGCAAGGCAACTTTATGAAAATTTAGAAACCTTAAATGGAATGAATTAATTCAAATCCTATATCTAGGATTTGAATGCACTCCAAATCAGAAATAAGAATATTCAAATACTTAGGTTAACCATAATGAAACATAGAACAATAGGTTGGGGGTTCATAACATAGGGGTTTTATACTAAATTTGGAATGTTTCACCAAACTTACTAGAAATAGAAAGGGAAAAATGGGATGTAATGTACCTACCTATTTTCTATTTCATTCAAGAAATGAGATCCTCAAAGATAGAATTAACTTTTATCCCTTAGGTGAGTGAATTCTATAGAAGATCTAGAAATTTCCTTTGTGTGTGGATGGGGTAAATATGATTGAAATGCACTTTGGGGAGATGAAAATAAGATAGAAAATGACCTCAAATATATAACCTAAGACCTAATTCATGTAGATGCAACATAAATCTAATAGAAACAACCAATTTTATGCAAATCAGATGAGTGGAAGACACCTAGAACCTACCTCAAAATTAGTTGTAGAGTGTTAAAAAATGGTTGCAAAGTGTCCAGGACCCCCCCCCCCACCTCCATCCAAAAATGGCAAATGGGTTCTGAGATAGCTTTCGAACTAAATTTTTGGGAGCCTTTGAAGATAGACTTGAGATGCAATTTTCCACTGGTTTCACATGAAAATGATGGAAAATGAGCTTGGGATCCGATTTTTTGTGATCTTGACAACTTTTCATTCAACTTTGACAACTTTTCCAACTTTTGCAATTTTTCACTTTAGAGGTCTTCAATCTTCAATTTTACTTCAACCTAAAACCTACAACACAAACACAAGAGGGAAAAAAAATTGGTGAATGGGTGTTCACCTTGTTCAAACCCCATTTTGGTAATTAAACCTTGAAATGAAAGCATGAAATCATGAAAATAATGATGAATGATCAATGCTATGTTACCACTCAACAAACCCTTGGATAAAAGTTTGAATGTAGATCCACAACTTGCATGAAATGGCTTCAATGGATGTTGATATTTGATGCTTGAGATAATTATTTGAATGCTTGACTTGATCTTTGAAACCTACATCACAATGTTAGCTCCAAAAACATGCATGATTGCAAAAGACTTTGACATGATGCTTGAGATCTTGATTGTTGCAATAAATTCTTTATAATTATGCTCTTTAATGCTCTTTACAATAATATTTTCTCTTGTGAAAGTTCTCTTGATTGTGCTCTTTATATATAATGTTAATTTGATCAAATAACCTTGTATTTATAGAAATTTATCCTTAATTTCCCAAAAATTAAACATTACAAGACGATATTTAAAATTTGGATTTGGGGTGATAAAAATACAACCAAAACATGTTTTAAAAATTGGTTCCAAGGCCTAGGAAGGACCCATTCTCCCATGGGAGAATGGATCACAAGTCCCTATTCCTAGAACACATATTCCTCAAGTTGTTTAAATATGTGTTGGCATTAATTTTTGTCGGGTTTCCTCTTCAAAAAATGTAATTTATTTGGCTTGTAGATGTAAAATAGGGCTTATTTAAGGCATAACCTAGTCCAATTTAATTAAGAGGGCCCAAAAAAAGTGTGAAAATGTAAAGGAGTACATTTTTCAACACTACATTAAGGCATTATTAAGTCCATTTTAATTAGGAGGGCCAAAACAAAGTGTGAAAATGTAAAGGGATGCATTTTTCTACACTATAGAAATTATGTACTTGAATTGTTGGTAAGAATCATTTTTCATTTACTATTTATAGAAGTAATCAAAACTAAAATATATTGTTGTGGCAATGGAAAAAGTATCCCTTTTACTTTTCCCTACTTGTTTGGGACCTCCTTGTAAACTAGGCTTAATGTTGCCTTGATTTAGTGTTGTAATGTGGTTGAAACATTCACATTAGGTCTTGGGCCCTTGTGAAAGTTAATCAACATAAATGGTACATTGTTAAAGTGTTATGAAGTGTTGTAACACACTTTCACACTTTTATGAAGTTTTATTAATTAACTAAACCTAATAAATCTCTCTTTAACCTTAGTCATGCCTTATTTAGAGTGTTCTAAAGTTTTGTAACACACTTTCACACTTTTCTAAGGTTTTCATTAACAATTGCACTCCTTTATGATTTAATTGGCCTTATTTTACATCCACAAGCCTCAATTAATGCATCTTTTTGAGGATGATCTTGACACAAATGAGCATCCAATCATAATTCTATATTTTCAGTTTGTGTGGCCTAGATTTGGTGTTCTGGGACTCATTCACCACCTTGGGCATATGAGTCACACCTAGGTTTTTGGGTCTTGATCCTGGTTTCACACATTTCTAAGCATTTTTAAAAATGGTCCCATAAATTATGCCTAATGGGACTCATTCACCACCTTGGGTGAATGAGTCCCATGTGGCCCAAAATTAAAATTAATTCCAATTCTTGGCAGTATTTTGTCCTCCTAGATCTGAGGAGGGCTTCTAGTGTTGTAATTTTGAGAATTCTTACATAATTAAGTATAAATACAAGTTTATTTTACTCATTTTCATCCTAACAAGCAATAAAGTGATCCTTATAGGAAAATTGAGTTCACAAGAGCATTCAAGCACTTACAAGAGAATTCAAGAGTCTTCAAGGGTAGATTATCAAGGATTCTATAGAATTATATAAACATCAAGCATCATGTCAAAGACTTCATGCATCATGTTTTTTCTTGAGCTAATAATTTTGATGTAGGGTTTTATGATTCAATCTACCATTTCATTCAAGATCTATCACATTTGAAAGCAAGAGTCAAGATATACATCCATTGGAGCCATTTCATACATGTTTGTAGCACTTCATTGCTAGGGTTTGGTGAGTTGAAACATCTATTTTTGTTCATTCATCATTCTCCATTCCTATTTCATTTCATTTGAAGGTTTGACCAACGTAAACCCCTATCCACTAATAAAACAACATTTTTCCCTCTCTTTAGTGTCCGATTTGTAGGTTTAGGTTGAAGATACATTGAATATCAAGTTTGGAGAAAGTTGTCAAAGTTGTCACCTTGCATTGGAACAACATTGGAAGACTTCTACAATTGTGAATCGGGGTTTCAGATCTAGAAATCAATTGGGAAACATAGAGTAGAACTTGAAGACCAGATTAAAACCTTGAAGTTCCAAAAAAATCCTAACTGGAATAATTCACCACTTCTATAAAATGAGTCCCAACTTAGGTCAAAATTCTATTTTTTATAGATTTAGATACCCATTTGCCAGATTCCTATTCTTGCACAAAAACCCAAATCTAGGACTAATTCGCCCAATGTAGCATATGAGTCCCAATAAGAATTAAAGTCACAATTTCTAGCATTTCAGAGCTTCAATCAGTCATCTCTAGATTTCCAGGTGCACACATTTCATCCTGCAACTTTCTATTTTGTTTCATATGAATTTCTAGGTCATTTAGTGAAAGATTGCATTGAATTTGGGTTAAGCATTTTAATTTGCATTGCATTTTTCTTTCCAAGCCCTAGCTTGGTCTTGAACCCCTCATTAGTTTACAATCAACCTCTAGGACAAACCTATTGCAAGATCTCTTTCTCCTTTGCATTGAGATTTCTAGGGTCATCCTTAAATGAAATAATTGGAAAGTGGGGTGTGCTCTATTGTACGATAGTATCCCTCTCCCCCATTATTTTTCTATTGATTCATTTTGGTGAATCTACATTTAGAATGTTGTATTTCTGATTTGGAGTGCATTATAATCCTATATCTTGCTTGCATTAACATTGCATTAGGGTTTGCATTAGTTAATTGGCGTTCTAGGGTTTCTAAATTTTGCATTAGTGAAAGTGCGTATAGGTTGCTTTTTTGCATCTCATATCATTAAAATTCAAACAAAATCTACATTTTCACTTAGGTTATAGATCAAACAACATAAAAAGCATAAAAATCAACTTTTTTTTTTGAAAATTTAAAAAAAACTCTCATTGGGTGAATCATAAAGCATTGTTTCTAAGCTTTTATTTTTTGCTTATATCTTTTTGTTTCAGTTCATAGAATTTCTATTATAGTCATTTCATTTTTCTTATCTTATATGCAATTTTCATTCATTTTGCATTTAGAAGCCCTTGCATGAGTATTTGGTGTCCTATTACTAATACTGTAGTGAGATGAAGTTTGAGACTCATGTCATCTCGCGATAGCACAATCATTGTGGATCTTGGGTTGTCTAACTCTTTCACTCCTAGTATTGACACTAGTACAGTAGTTATGTACCATACCCTTAACAACTCTTTACTTTCAAGTAGTGTGACACATGTTGAAACAATGGTTACTAGTGTCCCACAAGAAAACATAATCCAAATCCTTGAAGACTTAGCAAACCTACAACATCAAGTGAAAAATTACAACACTTCTACTACCGCCATCCCTACTATAGATAACATTCATCACATGCTTGAAGGTGAATATGGACTTGACCTTGTGAAAAACATAGTTCAAATATTTGGAAAACACCTCACCTCAACCACTAGTTGTCCTTCACCTACAAGAAATGTCACGAGCCAAGGAGGAATTCAAATTCATCCTCCCACAAAAATTTCCTCATTCCTACCTATACCAACCCTTAAGCCACAACAATAATGCAACCAACTACTAATGTGATTCCTTCCTTGGGTATTCCCACTAGCATCCCTAGTACCTTTATGGCATTGCATGTCATATCTCCTACCACCTTACCACCTATTATAAGTATTCCATTCACTTGTACCTCAAACACATACACCCCTCCACCTCTTTCACCACCATCTCATAACACAAACAATGACCCTCTCATAAATCAAATCTTCCAAACTATTTCATCCCTTCAAAACCAAATTTCCACCATCAACCAAAATCAAAATGGCCCACCTACATATTATGTCAAAAGTAGCCCATTGTCCTTGGAGATATTGCAAACACTAATGCCACAAGTTGTAGAGGTTCCTAGATTCAAGTAATGTGGAGGAAAGGGAGATCCTTCTAACCATGTTAATGCTTATATCACCTTATTTAGTGAATTTTTCCTTGATGATAAACTCTTGGCTAAGCTTTTCCCTAGATTCTTGAAACATACTACCTTGGAATGGTTCTCTTCATTACATAACAACTCAATTCATTCATTCAATGAGCTTGTTGCGGAATTTTCAACTATTTCCAAGTGCATATGATCCCTAAGATGACCTTGGATGATTTGATGAGATGTAAGCAACGAGAAGAAAAAATAATTGACTTTCTCTCATGCTATCAATCACTTTATTCCCAAATCAATGTCAAGGTTCTTGATCCTCACCTTCAAAAGATGTTCATATAAAATTTGTAAAGATACAAGAAAAGCTTGCGATGCTAAAATTCCCTTCCTTCATACACTTGTGTACTACACTCCATGATTATCAAAATTTAGTTAGTAGTCGAGATACAAAATCTACCTCTAGCCATATAGAGAAGTTCAAGTCCGCAAACCAAAATAATTTCCAAACTTTTAGAAAATAGAATAAATTTTTTCTTCAATTCAATCCCCCTCAATAAACAACTCAGAATGTCAATAACCAAGTAGTTAAATTGTTAAAGCCATGATACACTTTAGCTATGGGGACCCAAAAATACAATTCACTCCCTTACCCGATACCCTTCACAACATAATGACACAAATCTTAGAGAAGAAGATGATTACCTTGCCTCCCATTAAATAACTCAATCCTAATAAACCATTTCCCGTAAACTATAGACCAAATTCTTACTGTCATTATGACCGAAAAAATAGACATGATATAAAACATTGTAAGCGTCTTAAACATCTTGTGCAAGACCTCATTGATTTTGGTCATCTTTTAGTTGGAGGTGTTAATGATATGCCCAATCATAATATTTCATTTTTCAAAGCTAGCGAAACTACAAAGAATGATGTGATGAATGTTGATATGGATGATGATAATAATGATATTATTCAACGTGATCCTATAGATAATGATCCTATGGATGATATGGCAGCAGTGATAGACTTCATTCCTCGTAAGGGTTGAACTCAAAATCCTCTTGGCATTGCTTTCACCTCTAAGGATATACTTAAACATGAACCCAATGGTCCTCTTTATATCTAATCAGTTGTATCTATGATAAGCCCAATAATGGGATACTAATAGATCTCATCTGTGGAGAGAATGTGATCACTGAGAAATTCTTAATTTTGCATGAACTTATCAAGATATAAATGATAAACCAAAAGCATGGATCAAGATGCATAATGGTTTCACTTGCCCTATGATGGTATTGCTCACTCTTCCTTTAAAAATAGGACCGAAAACATTAAAAAAATCATTCTCCATCATCCTACAGTCAGACCAATTCCGTGTGAAGCTAGACTATCCATGGCTTTGCTCTATGAATGTAGTCCCCTGGATTGTACATAAATGCTTAGATTTTCCCTTTGAAAATGAAACCTTTACCATCCATCATAGTGTCTTTAATCCATTGTCTTCCCATGGAAACTTTTCCTTAGATATCTTTTGGCCCAAGCCTATAGAACCTATCAAACGTTGAGAAGACTTATTTTTCAAATCCTATCAAAAGTTCAAGGAAAAGAAAATAGTAGAATTATCCCTCTGAAACATGCCTCAACCTATGACTGAGCCTACCATCCTTGATGAAACCATGATTGAACCTAAATACATTCCAAACAACCAACACCAACCTAAGACAAAAGCTTCACCTACATCGTACAAAAGACCAAGAGATAACAAAAACAATCTCATCACACCTCCTAGAATAAAACAAGTATACAAAGCCAAAGAAAATGTGGTTGAACAACCTCTTGTGGTTCCTTTTGTTCCTCCCCTTAGGGAAGGAAAGAAACCTATGGTTGATCAACCTACTCCTACACAAACGCAACTTGAAAATATAACTAAACGAAATAGAGGTGCTAGAGAGCATAGGCGTAGACATCGTGCCCTTGCTCGAAAGTTAAATAAAGAAAACAATGTTAAATAAAATAAAAATCCAAACTTGACTAAAGTAATGCATGACGAGCCTCCCCTTCCCCAAAATAAAAAGATCCTATAATGCAAATACAACAAGAGTTGAATCCTTCTTTAGACATTATCATTTGAACTCCTATCGTAATTAATCTAGATGATGATGAGGAGATTACTAAAATTGATGAAGAGGTGCATAATGAATTGAACACATTTTTTTCCTCTTCCATGAGCTTAAACGATAATTCTCCTTTAAGAAGAGTGTTGAACCTGGTGATGGCCCTAGTTTCACACTTGTTATTGTCCCTTTGGCTAGTTTTCCAACTTCGATATAAAATGAACATGATTGGGATGTAGATGACCTAATTTAGATTCAATCACATGTGCCTTACTAGTTATTTGCATTATTTCTTTCTTTTGAGTGATTGCATCATGTGTGTATTGTGATATCCTGTGATGTTCTGTTTCATGTATCCCTCTCTTTTTGTGACATTACTCTATTTTTACCTTGATTCTTCTTTATGCCGTAAATATTTGTCTTGTATTTTTCTTTTGGGGATGATGCAAGGCATCGAGACATTCATGTCTCTTCCATGTTGACCCAAAATATTTTTCTTTATATTGTTCATTTGTCTTGTGTTTTTCTTTTGGGGATGATGCAAGGCGTTGAGGCATTCATGTTTCTTCCATGTTGACCCAAAAGGTTTTTCTTTGTTTTCACTCTCTTTGTGTCATTCTTCTAGTTCTATGTGTATTTGGGGAATGATGATAGTTGCAAGCTCTCTAAAAATAGTGTAGCAAGAACATACTAACCCCAAATCCATGGATCCCTTATGTGTTTGAGTTTCATTTTGGGGGAAAACCCTTCTTTTCCTTTACATGACATAGCTTCATTTGGAAACATATGAATTGACATAGGGATTTCCAAGTTAGTCCTCATTTCTTGTTTATTGTTAGCATTTATAATTTTCTACTTTAAAGTAATTACTCATAGTATGGTGTCTAGCAATTTCTTTAAAGTGGGGGCATACATTGGGATTATTATTTCGCATTTTCCTTTTTCTTTTTCATGGTTCATGGTGTAGTCTTTTTACTTTATGCAATGTGTATTTTCAATTTGTGGTGACATTGGGTGTGATGTCCTTCAAGAGCATGATCTCTCTTAGCATATTGCATTCCTCTTAGTGGCTTGATGTGACACACTGCATCCCCTAAGTTGTGAATCATCTATTCTTTGATGGATCCTCTCTTGGAGACATTAGGCACAATGTTCCCTAAGTTAAAGACCTTGCATGAACTAAGCAAGACTCCTTTGAACATTCTTTACATTTTTCAAGTGCATTTTCATTTATATGGCCACCTTGCATAACACATCTTACATGCCTGTAGAGCCATCTTTTTTTTTCATGAGCTCCAAGCATACAAAGTTTTTCTTGTCTCATGAAGCTCAAAAATTAGTTTTGTGTGTATCCTTATTAAATTTATCAAGAGGTATAGCTTTGGTATGGTTTGATGGGAAGTCAAATGAGGGCATGAATTTCCCTTAGCCACTCGCATGTGTTTGTGAGCGCATACTAGTCATGTGTGTATGTGTCTCACCTTCTTGGTTTACTTACCTAATGGACAGCTTGAAGATTTGTTGCCTTGAAGTGAGCTTGTCTTCTTTGGACAAACAGACTAGATCTGATCCACATTGTGATGGAAAAATGGTCAAAGCTTAATTTTCCCCTTTCTTTTTCATTTTGTTTCATCTTATTTATGTCTTTGGCATTGTATAATTTTTCCTAGCTATTACGCTTTATATCATTTTCATGTGCATTCTTTTGTGCCTATGTTGGTTAGCCATGGGATCTTAATCGTGAGGGCTTGATCACCCCTCTTAATCATTTTCATCCCATCTTACCGACATTGATGCACTTGAACCCCTCTTGATGTGTGTTTGTCTACTTTAGTGTGAGTTTGAAGCAAGTCCACCCTCTCACTAAAGTGGGGGCTAAAAGTGGCAATAGAAAAAGTATCCCTTTTACTTTTCCTTGCTTGTTTGGGCCCTCCTTGTAAACTAAGCTTAATGTTGCCTTGATTTAGTGTTGTACTATGGTTGACACATTCACATTAGGTCTTGGGCCCTTGTGAACTAATGAACATAAATGGTATCTTGTTAAAGTGTCGTGAAGTGTTGTAACACACTTTCACACTTTTATGAAGTTTTATTAATTAACTGACCCTAATAAATCTTGTTTTAACCTTAATCATGCCTTATTTAGAGTGTTGTAAAGTGTTGTAATACATTTTCACACTTTTCTAAGGTTTTCATCAATAATTGGGCTTCTTTATGCTTTAATTGGCCTTATTTTACATCCACAAGCCTCATTTAATGCATCCATTCAAGGATGATCCCAACAAAAATCACCATCCAATCATAATTCTAGTATTTTCAGGTTGTGTGGCCCAAATTTGGTGATTTGAGACTCATTCACCACCTTGGGAGTATGAGTCCCACCTAGGTTTTTCGGTCCTGATCCTAGTTTCACACCTTTCTAAGAATTTTAAAAAATGGTGCCATAAATTATGCCTAATGGGACTCATTCACCACCTTGGGCGAATGAGTCCCGTGTGGCTCAAAATTAAAATTAATTCAAATTATTGGTGAGATTTTATCCTCCTGAATCTAAGGTCAGCTTGTAGTGTTGTAATTTTAGTAATTCTTGCATAATTAAGTATAAATACAAGTTTCTTTCACTCATTTTCATCCTAACAAGCAATCAAGTGATACTTATAGAAAAATTGAGTTCACAAGAGAATTCAAGAGTGTTCAAGGGAAGATTATCAAGCATTCTAGAGCATTATTCAATCATCAAGCATCATGTCAAAGACTTCATACATCATGTTTGTTTTTGAGCTAACAATTGTGATGTAGGATTTTATGATTCAAGCTAGCATTTCATTCAAGATCTATCACATTCAAACAAGAGTCAATATCTACATCCATTGAAGCCATTTCATACATGTTTGCAGTACTTCATTGCTAGGGTTTGGTGAGTTGCAACATCTTGTTTTGTTCATTCATCATTCCCCATTCCTATTTCATTTCATTTCAAGGTTTGATTACCAAAACGGGGTTTGACCAAGGCAAACCCCTATCAACTAATAAAACAACATTTTCCCCTCTCTTTAGTATGTTATTTGCATGTTTAGATTGAGGATACATTGAAGAGAAATTTTTTAGAAAGTTGTCAAATTGCTTAAAGTTGTCAAAGTTATCACCTTGCATTGGAAGAACATTGCAAGACTTCTACATGTTGCAAATCAAGGTTTCATATCCGGAAATCATTTGTGAAACATAGAGCAAACCTTGAAGACCAGATTCAGTTCTTGAAGTTCCAGAAAAACCTAATGGACTGATTCACCACTTCTAGTGAATGAGTCCCAATTTAGGTCAAAATTTAGATTTTTACAAATTCGGATACCCATTTGCCAGATTCTTGTTCCTACACAAAAACCCAAATCTGAGACTGATTCACTCAGCCTAGCGTATGAGTCCCAATCACCATTAAATTGAGAATTTCTAACATTTCAAAGATTCAATCAGTCATCTCTAGATTTCCAAGTTTACACATTTCATCCTGAAATTTTCTATTTTGTTTCATATGCGTTTCTAGGTCAATTTAGTAAAAAATTGCATTAAATTAGGGCATTTTTATTTGCATTTCATTTATCTTTTCAAGCCCTAGCTTGGTGGTGAACCCCTCATTAGTTTACAATCAGGACAACCCTATTGCAAAATCTCTTTCTCATTTGCATTGAGTTCTCTAGGGTCATCTTTGAATGAAATAATTGAAAAGTGGGGTGTGCTCTATCATACGATAGCATCCCTCTCCCCCATTTTTTCCATTGTTTTAATTGTAATCGATATTTATTTGCCAAAGACAAGTTGTTGATGTTGTCAAATAATTTTAAGACATAGAACTAATATTTTACATGTTACAAATGCAAATGTAACTAACACAATTATCCTGCATATATCTACGTACAAACTATTAAAAAATATGAATCTAAATACTAATAGTAAATAATGGTTTTAATATAAATATTTGACACAAATATTTATCAACATTCTTATATAAATATAATTAAAATATTTATTTGAATTTGCAAAGAAGGATTAATTAGAATATTAATTTAATATAATGTCATTGTATTTGAAAAGTATCTTCTCTATACAATGACAACATTTTAAAAAAAAAATTACTTTCTTAACTCTTAAACTTTAATCAGGATGAAAAAATATATATATAGGAAAAAAGTAGCTACGTCAATAATCTTTGGAGTGGTATATACCTCCCATGCTATGTTTTAATAGATTTGGGGGGGTTCCATGGGATTATGTTCATTCAGTGTGAGATGAAACTCACTAGCCACACCCCACCACATTTTTTATTATTTTGATGTACAATGGTATAAGAATTCCCCTTCCCTCCAAGCTACAAATTGGAGTGACACTTGGTTTGAAGATTATAAAAAAAAAAAAAAAGGCTTGGATTTATCCTTGAATTGCATAGTGGATCAAGGAAAACATCGGAAACATCAATTACTATCTACATTTGAAGTTAATTTTCCCCTTAGCTCATTACAAGTGTGATCAATGGATCATCCTTCATAAACAAATGGAGGAAGAGGCATGGAAGGAGGAGCAGCCATAGTATTAGAAATAGGAGGAGATACTAAGACTAGAGAAGTTCAACACTCAGCTTCTTCAAATTCAAATAAGCTAAAGTTCATCCCCTAGATCTTCCTCATTCACTTTGAAGTCATCAGTGGCCCGACACAGTCGTGGAAGCAACATAAAAACTATTAGCATTGTTGGGATTCATATTGTTCCCGTTTGTTTGGAGTTTACTGGAAGCATTATTGACAATAGAACTGGCCACTACATACCCAAGCAATCGTGGGTTCATTGTGTAGGCGTGGACTACACTAAATACACATTAATATTAATTTTAATTTTAAAATCAATTATTAAAACTCTCTCAAACATGTCAAGTGACACCTTGAATCAAACATAAAATAAGTTATACATTATTTAATATTTTTTTAGATTGTTGATATAATATATTTTTGTAGATTGTTGATATAATAATATACATGCTTCTTTATGTAGCATTGGATACTTTATTTTTATAAAATAAAATAGTATAAATATGCTATTTTGCAATTGTTAATATAATAATATACATATTTCTTCATTTAGTATTTGATATTTATTTATTTTTATATAAGAGTTGTTTTTTTTAGTTTACAAGTATTTAAGAACTTTTATATCTTTTTATTTAGTGGACAGTTATTTTTATTTATAATTATTTGATTTACTTCAAATAACTTTTATAAAAAAAAATTCAAGAAAATAAAATAACAACAATCAATATTTGCTAATACTTTTAAATGATCAGTATCAATTATAATTTCTAACATATTATAAGAAAATTATTCAAATTATTTTTTCATAAATTATTTTTGAAATAAAAATATAAACAATTTTTAAAATATTATAATTCATAAAAATATTCACTAAATATTCAAAATTTAAATATATATTTTTCTCTTTTCTTCATTCATACAGAATTGTTTAAATTCTATTAAATAAAAATATTAAACAATAATACATAATTTTAATCCCGTTCATTCTTCTTCTTTCGGTGGGGATATTTATAACATTTATTCTAGCGGATTTCTGGGAGTTAATAAAAAAGTAGAGTTTAAAAAGTGGAAACGAACTGCTATGCATAGGGAAATGGCTAACTGAAAATGGACGGAATCCATCGAAAATGGTAACATGAAAATGAAGGATCGGAAAAGGTCAGGTGAGCATCCCAATCAAACGCTCACTTTCTTAGCTTTTCCTACTCGCTATTCACTTGGGTGCAATTGACAGGAACAATAACAAATATTACCTCCTCCTGAAGACGTTATTCCAGTCATGCTCGTCCCAGATACACAAATCCCGTCCCCTTCACCTTACATCTCACAAACCTAAACAGTTCGGCGGTTAACCCCGGCCCATTCCAGGTCATGGATGTACAATGCCATAAGAATTCCCCTTCCCTCCAACCTACAAATAGGAGCGACACTTCGGCAGAAGATCAAACTTGCAAAGGGTCCGTCAATTACTATCTGCAGCTGAAGTGATCAGTGAATCAGTCTACTTCGAAGTCTCCGGTGGCCCCTTCGTCGAAGAGACGGCCGTAGTAGCTGCCGGACGACTGTTAGCCTTGTTAGGGTTCATCTTATTCCTGTTCGTTTGGAGTATACCAGAGGCGTTAGCCTTGTTGGGGTTTCTCCTATTCCTGTTCGTTTGGAGCATATCAGAGGCGCTGTTGACGGCAGAACTGGGCGTGGACTTCGTTCGGACCGTGTGGGCTTCAGCTTTGGAATGGAGAAGAAAACCATTAGTAAGAAGGGCGCAAGTGAGACCACCCCCAGCGTAACCACAGTCCAGCCAACTATGCTGAGATCACTGAAGTTGAACCGCAGTCCAGCCAACTATGCTGAGATCACTGAAGTTGAATACCTTCAACTTCAGTGATCTCACCATAGTTGGCTGGACTGCGGTTATGCTGGGGGTGGTCTCACTTGCGCTCTTCTTTCTAATGTTTTTCATTTCCATTCCAAAGCTGAGGCCCTCACGGTGGACTGTTCGACCGAAGAGTGTTCTGGGACAACGCGAGCACTCTGGCAGGGGGAGATGGAGCACCAGCAGCGAACTCATGGACTGACGGGTACCTGGTCGATGCCGCAGGGTGTATTGTAAGCGGAGCGCTTTGAAGAAAGCATGGTCAATGACTCGATTCGAATGGATGATCAACAACAAGCTTTTTGCTTTAGTTTTTACTTTTTTTGTCTTTTCGATTTCTAAATAAAATCCACAACACGTGAACATAAGTCGCTGCAATTTTGAAGGGATTGGATGCGTAGCCTTAGGTATCTGCTCAATTACAATTATCGCCTTTCTTTCTTTCGTCTTTTACGGTTACACCCGACTGTTCTCTTATGACAGCCCTCCTGTTTGTAGAACTTCGGATGGGTCTGTTGAACTACTTCCTACTTATATCGACTGTTCTCTTATGACAGCCCTCCTCTTTATAAAATTTCGGATGGGTCTGCTGAACTACTTCCTACTTATATAATATAGAAAGCAATTGTTTAAATAAAAAAAATTCCACGCCTTCTGTCCATTTACCAGAAGTAGATCTCCAATGATGCCTTTCTAACCAATTGTATTATGAGTGAAATGAAAAGGAGTTGCGTGGGGATGAGGAGACACGAGAAGAGCGTCTAGAGTAACACCTGTCCGTGAATGCTTAACGTACTTTCTCTTTTATCTAAATTTAACATTTTTCATTGATTTGTTTGTAATGTCTTCATTTATTAGGTTTCGAACTGTGGCAGTTATTATAAATCTTCTTTTCCTTAAAGCTGGGGGAGACCTTGAGAGCATGAGATTTTAATAATTGATAATAGTATTTGACAGCAAACTGGACTGCATTGTTGCATTCAAATTGGGCTTAGTAAAAAAGTTTGACATAAAACATAGGAAAAAAATTATGTATCATCATATGGAATATGTATTATCATAAATTCCATTAGTATACAATTTGTAACAGCTAATTAATCTATTAGCCAAACTATTTATGTTTCTAGACGAAACTTAATTTATGAGATGATAAATTGAGATAACAATTTTAGTTTATGAGATGACAAACTTATTCATTAAAAAATTTAGTATTATTTTGATAATGAATTTATCTGTTTTCTAAAAATTGCCTTCTTTGAACAAATCCTCCAAAGAAACTACTATTAAAAAGTCGCATATTTGATATTAAAGACAAAATCTCAAAATATAATCCATTTTTAATTTTCAAGTATACTAGAAGGAACAAAGAACACTCCAAAATTGAAAAAACATGGGGAGAGGTTTTGATGGTGGTTCATGCTAAAGAAACTAACAATGTGAATCCTACTACTTTACGTGGTTTTAAATAAAGTTTGTTTAAAGTGTGGACTATTTAATATATTTTTTTACTATACTTTAAAAGTCAAGTTATCAATATTATTATGAAATTTTGTGATTGTTATATTAAAATACTCATCCCCCTTTGACTTATGTTTTGTGATTTCTTTTATTAGGACATGCTTCACCTTATACATGTTTACGAGTGGCATATTATTGTGTTAAATTAGGCTCCTTATCTTATTCTATTTGATCCCTAGATTTCTCATTCACTATCATATATCAAATTCATTAGTGTAGATTTGACCCAAAATGTGTCAATACATGTACATTTGAAGCTCTAAATTTGAAAATATAAAATTTAAATTTAAATCATGTTGAGCTTAGCTAACATCTTTATGGATCTATTTGATATGAGGATATGCATCATTCTATTCCAAATCACTTTAAAGGTTCTATTTTTTTTGTACACCTTCATTGCAACATCATTGGGGATTTTATTGCTTTATTAGACGATATATAATTATAAGCATATTCAATACTTATCTATAGTACTCAATTGTTGATCAAATTGATCAAATAATTCCACCTAGGGGATTGTCCAAATAAAAATTTAATTCTTTCTTTGCAAGTTCCTAAATTATGTTTGTAGACACCACCCAATTTAGATGTAAGTATAATGAATCAAGATGAATCTTCTATAGTTTTTTATTCCTCAATAATTCTCTTGCATGGTTTGGTTCAATTTTGGAGGAACCTGTCTTTACCAATGTTTAATATAATTATCAATCTATTAATTTTGAGTTCTTTGTCTTACAAGACTCTAGATTTTAGCATATTGGAAAATGATTTTCTAGGTTCCCCAAAAATGTATGCCTTATTAAAAAAATTAAACTATTACTTTACAAACTAAAATCCTACTAATGTTATGTTCATACAATTACCTCTATCTCAATGCCTAACAAAATCCTTCATCAAAACAATTAATCTCACATTTATTAAACCACAAAATATGTTTAATCCAGTTTATTAAAATTAAGTAATATTGAATACTTAATTTATTTATTTTTTCATAAATATTAACAATTAATTTAGTATATTGTGCCAAGTACCGAGATCTCATAAGATTTGATGGCAGAATTGTAATTAATATGACAAATGGGTTGCGCTTGCACATTTTGTGGGTGCTTTGGTTTTGTTGTGAACTCGTAAGTCTGTATTTTCATGGTGTGGGCAATCAGAAAAATAGATTGACGACAATGGGAGGAAGCAGGAAAAGAGTTGACCCAACTACGTGTACAAAGAATAAAGATAATTCCAAGGTCTGAAAGAAAATTGAGAAAGGAGGGCTTCAACCATTCATTGAAAGACTTCATGGTCCAGACATCAGGGCTACTGATTATTTCGCTAAACATTGGAATAAAGGGGAGATTATCCTTTTTGGGAGGTAGGTGTTGGTGGATGAGGCACTTGTTGGAAAAGTCATTGGTCTCGCTATTGATGGTGTAAAATTTTATCGTGACAGGAAATACTCGGACGAAGCTGTTGTTAGCTTTCTGAAGTCGGAGGAGGAGAAAAAGAGACTGGTTAAAGCCTCTAATAGCTACTTCGAGTCTAGCAGGATCAAGAAAATTTGAAGGGAGGTGCTTAGAGTTCTAATGGAATATATGACGTTGGATGGGAGATTCACCAGAGTCTACGGATATCACTTTGTTTTACTCAACCATTTCAGATATAAGGTTAGGGTTTCTTTCCCCTAATAGCTACTATGTTCTTTGAACAATAGTATTGAGGAGTTTAGAAAAAATTGTGATAAGAATCCGGTCCTGCATGTTGGCCTTATTCGGCTCATTTATGAGCACTTCAAATATATGTCGGTTATCTCTAACCCTATCATAGCCTTAGCCTCAGAGAGTTATGACACTGAGTCAAGCTCACCTGAGGATATCAAGGGTTCGGACCCGGATTGGGTGGATGAGGTTACTCCCCGTCCTAGAAAAAAAAGGAAGAATGCCCCTTCTTCTAAACCCTCAAATAAAAATTTTGGTCCTAGGATAACTATTCTCAAAGCATCTACGTCGAAGGACAAGATGAGGGAAGAGCGCCCTGTGGAAAAATTTGTGGCCTATTCGGAGGATTCTCTGGATGAAGACAATGTTGAACCTTCTAGAAAGGAGGTTTCCTCTGCCTCTTTCCACTCCATTGACAGAGAATATAGGCCTAGTCCTCATGTGGACCTGAATCCTGATGATCCTGGTTTTGAGCCGGCAAGGGATTTTTATGGTGACATCCTTTCTCTAGCCAAAAAGGGAGCGATTGACAACTTTACAGTTTTGAAATGGGCTTTTCATGAAATTAAGGACCTCAATCTTAAAAACAGGGCTATCACCAGCAAAATGGAAATGCTGGAAGCTAAAGTGGCAGAATAGAATTTGGTTGAGGCATTATGGACTGCGGATGAGAAGATGGCCATTGCTGATTACCTCCAGAAAGAGGTAGACTTCACTAAAAATCTTAAGAAGGATGGCGACAACCTTGAAAAAGAGGTTGAAAAGATCAGGGAAACCTTGAAAGCAACTATAGAACACAACCACAAAATCGTTAAAAACAACTCTACTATCTTAAGAGCTCTGGATGAAAAAATGGAAAACATACAGCAAGGTCTTCTAATTGTGGATCTGGATGCTGAGAAAAATATAAACAAGGTGGAAGAATTGGGCCCTTCAAAGAGAACAAAAGCCAACATGAATAAAAGACTAGACACGAAGCCTCTGGAGACTCAAGATTTGAAGATGGTGGCTCAAGATTTGGACAACCTGGAAGCAGAAGTGGTAGAGATTTTAAAGTCTCTGGGTTAGGTTTGGCTATGTTTTTTGTTGTTGCTGGTTTTTTGCTATCCTTTTGCTTGGCTTTAGCTGGTGGCTGTTGTTTTTCCTATTCTTCTCTATTGAGCAGTCATTTTGTTCCTAGATTCTCTAATGCTCTATCTTTTATGGTCTGTAAACTTCATGGTTTTAGTCCTTGTAAAACCCATTTTTTCCTCAATCAAAACCAATTAATTTAGTATATCATGATAAGTCAAACAAAATAAATTATTGAGTTAACAAATTATTCACAATTTATAAAATATTTGAAAAGGAAAATTAAAATTAATAAGTTAATCCCTTGAGAAAAAAATCAATATGTTAATTATACTGGGACTCATTTTTATAGTGTTGAAATTTTCTTAAGTCTATACTCCTTTGTGGACTTAGGCCTGATTTTGGTTGTCACATATAACCTATCTAAGAAATCATTTATGGATATCCATTTGTCAAATTTTCCTAGGTGTTATTCTTTCTCCTCCCAATGTGCTTCTCATGTATTTTAAGGTATAAGGATCCTAAAAAAATTTAAGTTTGAGGTGTTTTATTTATCGGGATTGTTTTGAATCTTAGAGTTATGGATTCCCCCTTCCTAATATGCATTTCCTTATAAGTCTTAATTTTTCATTTTTCCTTATCTGAATATTAAACTTTCAAATATTGAAATAACATTAATCAATTCACCGAATTTATTCTCTTTCCCTTTTATTTTTTTGGAGTTTTCCTAGAATCCCTTTCATTCATTCCCTACTATCATTACATTTCCTATTGAGAACATTATTTTTTCTTATCGACATCCATTTCATCTACCCTCCACTTTAATTTTCTTTTCCTATTAGAAAGCTAGAATTTCCCTTCTCAATGTCCCTTTCACATGTACTCCCTACATTATCCCTTATATTTTTTGTTGTTTTCCTCTTATTGACACAAGTTTTTAACCAACGTTAAACTCTAAATTTTTTATAATGTTATCTCATTAATTCATCATAAGTTCAAATGAATCCTTATTTGGGTAGCTCATTATATATCCTTCACTCGAAACCCATGAGTCTCCAACAATGGTATGAGTTATGAGATATTGCTAACCCCCCATGTTCCCCTTTTCTCCCTTATCCTACTTCTCTCCCAAGAACCAATCCTTGCATCTCCTTCATTGCTGATGCAATACAAAATAAATATATTGGTCATGTAAGAATTCAAATTTTTAAGGTTTGTGAACCTTCTGAGCCTTGGATAATGTTCAAAAACTAAATCTCTAAAGAAGCCAAATAAAATTTTTTAAGTTCATTTTCTAGGATGTTAAACTCAACAAACTTGACAAAAAATAAGGAAGATGTTCAATATATCAAGAAGCTCATTATTTTGTAAACTCACCATTTTTTTTTATAGAAAAATGGATGAGTTTAATTTTTCAATAGGTTCTTCACTTCTTAAACTCATCAAAATGTAGAAAATGTTTAAAAGGGGCCATAATTCTCCAACAAAGAAGGAAATTCGTCACCTAGGTTTGAAATGTCAACAATTTCATAAGTTTATGAACTCACTCGAAATCTTAATAAAGGAAAACAAATAATAAGGGTGCCTAGGAGTTTAATGTTTCTTGAACTCTAGCAATTCAAGTCTACTAATTATTTTTATTAAATATATTAGTATGTTTGAGAGCTCTTCAAGGATTTCAACTTTTTTAAACTAAGTTTCCCTTCCTAGGGTCATACCATGCCATTGGCGGAGGAATTTCAATGTCTTTTCACATTTATTGTAGATTGTTTTGGGTATTTCTTTTATATGACTTAAATCAACTCTAGCCCAAAATTTATTGTTGGTGTTGATGGTCTAATGGATCTACATAGTTTATCCACTTAAAAAACATCACAAGAAGTTTTCTATGAAGGTATTCCATGAGGTATGTCCTTTGATCTCCTAAGGATGTGGGTTTACCCTTCCTAAATATGTTAGTTCTTGTGAATGGTTAGAGCAGTATAATTTCTTATAGTTTATTTTGTTCAAAACCTTACAAAGAGGTTTCTTCTTATTCACTTTTTTGAAATCAACCATTTTTAGGTTGTTCTTAAGAATAGACCTTGGTATTTTTTCTATTTTTTGTTGGTTTATAAATCATGGATATGAGACTTTGTAGTATTAGATGATAAAAATACTCTATGTTCTTACTTGGATTGATTTAATGGGTCTCAATTTTCCTTGAATGTACTTCTTGTGTCATATGGCCTCTTCCTTAGTGAAACTTATTTGCATTGAACCAAATCATTTCTACAAGGCACAACCTCATAAATGGGTTTATGTGGAAATTTATTTATCTAAAACCTTGAAAGAGTCAATAGATATTTGAATAAGAAAAATGTGTTATACTCAAAGTATGCTTTAACTTAACTTTCCCAATACTTTATTTTGCTACCAATATTTGAAGCATAAAATTAAGGATTTCTCTTTGGTTGTGCCCAGGGAAAAATTTCCTTCCTTATGTAGTTGAGGTTTCTTATCCTTATGAGGATACCATTAGATATGATCAACAATCAACTATGATTTCACACTATAAAGGAGAAAATGTGAGCTATAGAAAGTTGTAGGGTGAGAAAAATGATTCGTTGACTATTAAAGAGCACCCAGCCAATGTTGAAAACTCTCATGGGAAAGGGAAAGAAATATTTAAGTTTGTAGATGATATCCCTTCCAAAAAAATATTTTCTCAAATGACTTAGCTAGGATCAATGCTTTTTTCATAGCCAATGATGTCAAAACTAATGATGATGGTTTCACCATAGCTAGATATGTTTCTTCAATTTAACTCATTTCCTAAGCAGTTATGATGGTCACACAATCCTTTTGAATTCTTAAAACTAGGAGAGTATGTTGCTGAAAAAAAGAGAATTTTATCACCCAATATTCACTTGGGATCTCTCCTCAAAGTTCTTATGCAATCTCTTCTCCACACTTGATGAGCTAGGAAACAATAATATTCTTGACTCTTGCTAACAAATTTTCTCTCCTAGAATATTCAAGGTCCCACTAACCTCACTAGGAACTATTCTATAAGGGATAGTCATCATAAGTGGTATGGTTAAGATTTTATGTGTGTGAAGTAGGAAAAGAGATCCTAGATCCAACTAGTATATTAACTAGGATAAACTTATTTTTACCTTGACTCCACATTCAAAGAAAAACCAACAAGTGTTTGACACCTATTCACAAATTCCATAAAGTACCATTATGTAGTCTAGGGCATGACCACCCTTGACAAGAAATTTTTTATATTAGTTTGTATGCCAAGTTCCTCAATCTCTCTACTCTTATTTTTTCATAAATTTTTATGTTCCAAATCTGTATGTTTCTAAAATCACATTGGTTTAATTTAGGTTCACAGTTGACCTAGTTTTACATTTACATAATTAAATCAACTCAATTTTCAATCAATTGAATCAATCTCAGAAACACAAAAGAGGAAAAAACCCTTATCTACCATTATGACTCTTCCATTGAGGATAGTAGACAAGTGGTCTTGTCTATTTAATCTTGGCTGCTCTCTTATATATTTCACAAAAGGTCTGATTTAGACCCTAGATCCCTTTTTGCACATGAGTATTGTGCAAGATCATCATGGAAAAACAGGTCCTTAAGTGGCAAAAAATTCAAAAAAATCAAAGTTAGGCAACTTGACAAAAAAATTTGAATAACTTATCTATATTATTTCAAAAGTATGTAAGAATAGAATCTATAGAAAATTGAATGTAGTTTCTAAACTACTAGGTTTATTTTTATTTTTTTAAATCTATTTGGTAAAAAATTGAAATTTCAATGTAGTAGCACTTAAATTTCAGGGAAAAAATAAGTAGATGTTTGTCTAACCACCCTAACAACAATAAAATGATAATATTTTTTTTATAATATTTTAGATATAAGTAGAGGACTTGTGTCCCTATGTGATGCATATTTTTTGTAATTTTTTTCCAAGTAAATAATTAATTATGAATTTTTTATTACAACTTTTTAAAAATATAAAAACTTGTATGTCTGACCACCTTAAATTGGTCAAAACTTTACGAAATCCAATTTTATTTTTTTTAAATCCTATAGTATGCAAAGCATAGAATGTGACACATATTTCATATTCAAAATATGTGATACCGATTGAAAGCTATAGATGCTTTTCAATCAGCCTATCAATTAGGATTTTAGTCGTAATTCTAATACAAAATGAATAAGTATTATTTATTAAATTCAAAGTAAAACATAATTTATATTAGCAGAAAGTTGAGAATCTCCTTTAAAAACCCTTTTCGTTTCATCAATTTTGGGTAAAAAAAGGCCGTCAGCCACATACCCTACACATACCCATCATATCGCCACTTTTTGGCCCATCATGATCCTGCACATACCCACATAACAAATGCTAATTACTTTAAGGTCACCCATGTATTAATGATTATAAAATATTGATGAAGTTAAAAAATTTAAAACCTCTCATAGAACAATAGAGGTGATATAATTAGATCAAAGGAGTATTGTAAGTGAAACAATATTTCCTTTGAACTAGGAAAACACATACATGTCAAATAAGAAGGAAATTTAACAAAAAATTTAGGGTGGAGATATAGTCTACATGTGGGATGGAAAATATGACAAGATTAAATATGACATGTTTGAATCTTTGTTTCTTGATTGATATGAAGTTGTTGAATATTATTTTAAAAAACTCATTCACAATTACTATATGATGTATTACTTGATGTAAGTGATGATAAGCTACCTTATAAATCTAGTGTCAATTTTTTTCTCTTATTTTTGAATGTATGACTTTATTTTTGTATTCATATATTCATCATCCATGTTTAATCAAGATGAGGTGTGATTTTTTATACCTGTCTTTATGTGTCCCTTTATTAGTTTACTACCTAAGATCTAGATTATTTTTTCCTACAAGAGACAAATATCTCAAACCAAAGCCTATTGGGACTCAATATAATAGCTCCAAAGTTTTCATAAGTGTTAGATACTTTGTTGCTTAGTCCTAATTTTTCTAATAATAAATAATTAATGTGATAAATATTTTTATGGGTTGCCATTTGTTATTTTTCCTAAGGGAACTACTATATTTTGTCCCCCATGTGTGTATCATGCATTAGAATTTATAATAAACCTCAAAATTTCTAAGTGTATGGTGTTTTATATCTAGGGACTATGTTGAACTAAATTTTAGACTTTTCTTTCCTAGCACCCATTTTTTTTATTTTTTCGTTCATTGTATGTTTTCTTATAAGTCTACCTTTTTACTTTGTTCTTATCTGGATATTTCACTTTCTCATGTTGGAAAACCTTCAAATTATTCCCCTCTTTAATTTTTTGCATCACTTTCATCCATTATTATTCTTTTCCCTTGCCTTCATTAACATTTCAAACATCCTATTATTGGAATGAGTTATGAGACTATAGTGTTAAAAATTGCACTCTTACGATTTCACCTACACATTTATATCCACTTTAGTGTCCATTCCCTAGTATTTGTGTAGGCTCATCATATCCCTTGCATCAACCTTTTTTCCTCTCAAGAAGCTCAAAACCCCTCTTCATCAACTACCTTCATGCGTCAGTTTTGTGCTAACCTTGGATTTTCCTTGTTTTCCACTAAGTTTTAGCATGATTTCTTTGGATACTAGCATGCCATGTGGTCATCCACACACTACACTAGTTTCCTGTGACATTTTAATGTTGAAATGATCATTCCTGAATGTCTTGTGACTTATCACCTACCTTGGTCGGTGGAAACAACTTGGGAACCTTCTTTTCCCTCAAGTCTTCTCATTCTAAAACCTATCCTTTCATTTCATTTGGTCTCTCTTAGTCTTTCTCTCTTGAACTCTCCTAAAAATATTCTCTTATTTTTCCTTTCTTTCTCTCAAGATTACAGAACTCTATAGCTTTCTACAACAGTCTCAAGCTCTTATAATGTGTTCTACATCTCTCTTGGCTCTCACAACCCTCTTTTTCTCTCTTACTCTCCTGGGATTCCTCAAGCTTTGCATATAATATCTCTTTGTATTAGGTCTTTGAGCATCATTGGATCTTTCACATCCCTTGTCTATGCATTTTATCATCTTGTCTATTTCTCTTTTTATCTATATATCTATATGGTTTTCCATGGAGATGGAAACATTGAAACGAGGGTTTCACTAAGGCAAGCCCCTAAACATCCCCAAAAAATCTCCCTTGGTCTCATGTACGTAGGTGTTGGAAATATTGAACTTTGGTTAAGGATTCATTGTTTGGTCCATTGTGAGAATATTCTTTCTCTTATTTTCTCATTTCATCATTTATATTCCTTATAGTTTTCTTTACCTTATTCTCTATTATTCTCTATTATTTTTTGATATTTCAAGAGCTCTCAATAAGTCAAAATAATAGTAATCATCTTGTTTTTTCTATGATAGTCTTGATTTCAAGTCCGTACAAGATACCAATGCACTGCAAGGATGTTTATGTACTGTTCTATCATCCATGGCTAAGAGCTCGCCATTTTGTCTAGAAAACCTTTGTGACCTACTATTTTTGTTTCTATAACTCTTACCATTTTATCATGTCACTTGAGCTTCGTTCCTTGTGGTAGTTGGGGGCCATTTTCTCTTTGAAGACTCTACTTGTCCTAAGACTTCAGGGTAGAAAATTTCCTCCTCTACAGAACAACCTTAAGCCCTAATACTTTTCACTATATTATCTCATTGGTAAAGGCTTCATTTCTTGGTTTTTTGTGAGAATTTTCTTTCTCTTATTCTCCCAATTCATAATTTATATTCCTTATAGTTTTCTTTACTTTATTCTCTGATATTCTCTATTATTTTCCTATATTCCAAGATTTCCTAGTAAGTCAAAACAATAGTATTCATCTTCTTGTTTTATGTGATATTCGTGATTTTTAGTCTGTACAAGATGCCAATGCACTATAGGGGTGCATGTGCATCGTATTTTCATCCATGGCTGAGAACTTTCCATTTTGTCTAGAAAAGCTCTGTGACCTACTCTTTTTGTTTCTAGAACTCTCACATTTTATCTTGTCATCTGAGCTTCATTCCTTGAGGTAGTTGAGGACTATTTGTTCCTTGAAGACTCAACTTATCTTGATACTCAAGGGTAGAAAAGTTCCTCCTCTATAGAGAAAACTTTAATCCCTGATACTTTTCTCTACATTATCTCATTATGATCATAGATTTAGATATGTTTGTATTCATATTGCTTTTATAAGGTAACCCTAACTCAATAACACTTGTATGGGTTATGAGACACCCTCAACCCCTTATGTTCCCTTTTCCTCCCTTCTCCTACATTCCTTTAAAGTTCCCTTTTTAGCATCTCATCCCTTTCTAAACTATTCTAAGGGGATAAATTTTAGCTAATAAGTAATCATAACTTATCAAGGTTCATGAACTTTGTGGAACTTTTGATAAAGGAAAATGGAGTGTTGAATTTTTGGGAAGTTTAAGAGTTTAAAAACTCCCCAAAACATTAGTAATGAAGAAGAATAAATTATGTCAAATTATTTAAAATTTTATGGAGACCTTCAATAAATTAATAGAAAAATGGACAAGTTCAATTTATTAATGGGTTACTGAGTTGCTAAAATCACAAAAAAATTTAAAAGTTTGAGAACTACTCAAATTTTTGATCTGAGAAAAACTCATCAACCATGTTTGAAACATTAGTAAGTCCATGAGTTTACAAACTCACCAAAAACATAACTAATTGAAAATATTAACAAGTGTTTCAAGGATTTAAATCGATCTTGAAATCTCAAAAATTCCTATCTGATTCAAAATGTTAATAAGTTTGTGAGTTCTTGAACTCTCTAGAAGGATAGAAACTAAAGCGATAAACACAAAGAAGATGGGTTGTTGATGAGTTTGTAAGTTATTGAACTTGTCAAAATTATAAAGGGTTTTTGGAGGAGCTCAAGTATTCAAAAATTAATGGAGAAAGTAAGGATAGTGAAAATTTTATGATAGGAAAAGGAAACAAAAGTAGTATTCAAATTCTATGACTTGTTATTTTACTTTTTTTTTACTTATAGTATATTTTTGTTAGAGTGAATAATTTATCTATTCACTTTAGCATAAGTGTACATAGGTTGATGAGGTTAGACAACATCTTGTCTAACTAAATGTGCAACATTTTAGGCCTCTAGAGGTTACCTAGTTGTTTGGTAAACCTCATATGCATACCTTTTGATGTTGGAAGACTTTCCATCTCACCTCAAAGGTCACTCTTGTAGTCATTCAACACTTGTTACCAAGGTTGATGACTTGGTCAAATAGGTTGTTTGTTTGCACATTCCAAGTGATCCATCATGGGGAACTTGTCAATCCACATGATAGGTGGATTGCCTCTTCCTTGTCTATATATGCAAGCCTTCTTCATCATTGTATTTTGGGTCGACTTAATACAATATTTGATATTGTTCACTTGTGCTTGTTATTTGATCTCCAGATTTCCAGGTTCTTATATGGTATTAGAGTGGTTGGAGATAGTTGTAGGCTTGAAGGTGAAGAAAATTGATTGTATTTTGTTTATCCCATTGCCCTTTGTGAGCCGTTGGTGTTTGAGATTGCTCCTCTTCATAGGCAAGCATAAAATTCATCCCACGCACTAAAGGATTATATGTCATTCATCACGCGCAAAAGGAGTAGATATTGGAGGGTCATATTATTTGTTTGGTAGCACCCAAATATCAACATTGTAGAGTTTGTTTGTAATACAATCTCAAGAGGAGGCATGAAGAACAAACCTCAACTAGAGATCATTCATTCTGTGGCCATTTGGTTGGATTCATCTGGATTGGGTGTGGACAGAGCATGCGGCTTTTACATTGGGTCACTTCTCCTCACGTTGCTCGACCGGTCCATTCACAGGTGCTCACACGTTGGTCGACCACGCTAATCGACCTGCCCATTCAGACACAGGAGGACACCCTTCAGCCAGTGCAGAGACCCAAAGTCATTCCTCACATGGCTGCCCTCAACCCTCATGCGGTTTTTCTAGTCTATCATTTTGCACCTGTGTGCTAATTTTATTTGGTAGATTAGGGATTGCAGAAGTGGAATCTGGCCTTGTGCGATTTGTATATTTGAAAGAGTCACCTTCACACATTGGTTTGGCATGGTTTGGCATGAAGACAGTCGATCTAGCCCACGCCCTCAGATTTGGATGCTTCTTGACAATCGAGAGGTGTCAAATTTGGGCACTACCATTCGACTTGACTCAGACTTATGATTGTAGATGACCCGCTCATTTTCCCATGGACTCCAACACACCTCCACCTGCGACCTTTTTCCCTTTGAATCGAATAAGTCCAAATACGACTCTAATTCACTTAGGGTATGGTTCCATGGAGGGGGCTTTCTAAAAAAATTCAGTGGATGCTGCTTAGATTTTTTAGGAATATTTTAAGGCTAGTGGTCTTATGAATTCAATTTTGCAATTCAGCTTAAAAATTTGAAATACAAAATTTAAGGATCAAACTAGAGTATTTTTGGTAAAAATTAATAAATAAATAAATATTCTCTCATTTTTAATTTTTTTTAGGAATTTAAAATTTTAAGTGATAGACAAGTGGCAGAAAAACTTTCTAAAAAATTCCTAAGCT
>CM021106.1:120880960-120967633 GCA_007115665.2 Sequoiadendron giganteum | reverse complement strand
TCATCATATCCCTTGCATCAACCTTTTTTCCTCTCAAGAAGCTCAAAACCCCTCTTCATCAACTACCTTCATGCGTCAGTTTTGTGCTAACCTTGGATTTTCCTTGTTTTCCACTAAGTTTTAGCATGATTTCTTTGGATACTAGCATGCCATGTGGTCATCCACACACTACACTAGTTTCCTGTGACATTTTAATGTTGAAATGATCATTCCTGAATGTCTTGTGACTTATCACCTACCTTGGTCGGTGGAAACAACTTGGGAACCTTCTTTTCCCTCAAGTCTTCTCATTCTAAAACCTATCCTTTCATTTCATTTGGTCTCTCTTAGTCTTTCTCTCTTGAACTCTCCTAAAAATATTCTCTTATTTTTCCTTTCTTTCTCTCAAGATTACAGAACTCTATAGCTTTCTACAACAGTCTCAAGCTCTTATAATGTGTTCTACATCTCTCTTGGCTCTCACAACCCTCTTTTTCTCTCTTACTCTCCTGGGATTCCTCAAGCTTTGCATATAATATCTCTTTGTATTAGGTCTTTGAGCATCATTGGATCTTTCACATCCCTTGTCTATGCATTTTATCATCTTGTCTATTTCTCTTTTTATCTATATATCTATATGGTTTTCCATGGAGATGGAAACATTGAAACGAGGGTTTCACTAAGGCAAGCCCCTAAACATCCCCAAAAAATCTCCCTTGGTCTCATGTACGTAGGTGTTGGAAATATTGAACTTTGGTTAAGGATTCATTGTTTGGTCCATTGTGAGAATATTCTTTCTCTTATTTTCTCATTTCATCATTTATATTCCTTATAGTTTTCTTTACCTTATTCTCTATTATTCTCTATTATTTTTTGATATTTCAAGAGCTCTCAATAAGTCAAAATAATAGTAATCATCTTGTTTTTTCTATGATAGTCTTGATTTCAAGTCCGTACAAGATACCAATGCACTGCAAGGATGTTTATGTACTGTTCTATCATCCATGGCTAAGAGCTCGCCATTTTGTCTAGAAAACCTTTGTGACCTACTATTTTTGTTTCTATAACTCTTACCATTTTATCATGTCACTTGAGCTTCGTTCCTTGTGGTAGTTGGGGGCCATTTTCTCTTTGAAGACTCTACTTGTCCTAAGACTTCAGGGTAGAAAATTTCCTCCTCTACAGAACAACCTTAAGCCCTAATACTTTTCACTATATTATCTCATTGGTAAAGGCTTCATTTCTTGGTTTTTTGTGAGAATTTTCTTTCTCTTATTCTCCCAATTCATAATTTATATTCCTTATAGTTTTCTTTACTTTATTCTCTGATATTCTCTATTATTTTCCTATATTCCAAGATTTCCTAGTAAGTCAAAACAATAGTATTCATCTTCTTGTTTTATGTGATATTCGTGATTTTTAGTCTGTACAAGATGCCAATGCACTATAGGGGTGCATGTGCATCGTATTTTCATCCATGGCTGAGAACTTTCCATTTTGTCTAGAAAAGCTCTGTGACCTACTCTTTTTGTTTCTAGAACTCTCACATTTTATCTTGTCATCTGAGCTTCATTCCTTGAGGTAGTTGAGGACTATTTGTTCCTTGAAGACTCAACTTATCTTGATACTCAAGGGTAGAAAAGTTCCTCCTCTATAGAGAAAACTTTAATCCCTGATACTTTTCTCTACATTATCTCATTATGATCATAGATTTAGATATGTTTGTATTCATATTGCTTTTATAAGGTAACCCTAACTCAATAACACTTGTATGGGTTATGAGACACCCTCAACCCCTTATGTTCCCTTTTCCTCCCTTCTCCTACATTCCTTTAAAGTTCCCTTTTTAGCATCTCATCCCTTTCTAAACTATTCTAAGGGGATAAATTTTAGCTAATAAGTAATCATAACTTATCAAGGTTCATGAACTTTGTGGAACTTTTGATAAAGGAAAATGGAGTGTTGAATTTTTGGGAAGTTTAAGAGTTTAAAAACTCCCCAAAACATTAGTAATGAAGAAGAATAAATTATGTCAAATTATTTAAAATTTTATGGAGACCTTCAATAAATTAATAGAAAAATGGACAAGTTCAATTTATTAATGGGTTACTGAGTTGCTAAAATCACAAAAAAATTTAAAAGTTTGAGAACTACTCAAATTTTTGATCTGAGAAAAACTCATCAACCATGTTTGAAACATTAGTAAGTCCATGAGTTTACAAACTCACCAAAAACATAACTAATTGAAAATATTAACAAGTGTTTCAAGGATTTAAATCGATCTTGAAATCTCAAAAATTCCTATCTGATTCAAAATGTTAATAAGTTTGTGAGTTCTTGAACTCTCTAGAAGGATAGAAACTAAAGCGATAAACACAAAGAAGATGGGTTGTTGATGAGTTTGTAAGTTATTGAACTTGTCAAAATTATAAAGGGTTTTTGGAGGAGCTCAAGTATTCAAAAATTAATGGAGAAAGTAAGGATAGTGAAAATTTTATGATAGGAAAAGGAAACAAAAGTAGTATTCAAATTCTATGACTTGTTATTTTACTTTTTTTTTACTTATAGTATATTTTTGTTAGAGTGAATAATTTATCTATTCACTTTAGCATAAGTGTACATAGGTTGATGAGGTTAGACAACATCTTGTCTAACTAAATGTGCAACATTTTAGGCCTCTAGAGGTTACCTAGTTGTTTGGTAAACCTCATATGCATACCTTTTGATGTTGGAAGACTTTCCATCTCACCTCAAAGGTCACTCTTGTAGTCATTCAACACTTGTTACCAAGGTTGATGACTTGGTCAAATAGGTTGTTTGTTTGCACATTCCAAGTGATCCATCATGGGGAACTTGTCAATCCACATGATAGGTGGATTGCCTCTTCCTTGTCTATATATGCAAGCCTTCTTCATCATTGTATTTTGGGTCGACTTAATACAATATTTGATATTGTTCACTTGTGCTTGTTATTTGATCTCCAGATTTCCAGGTTCTTATATGGTATTAGAGTGGTTGGAGATAGTTGTAGGCTTGAAGGTGAAGAAAATTGATTGTATTTTGTTTATCCCATTGCCCTTTGTGAGCCGTTGGTGTTTGAGATTGCTCCTCTTCATAGGCAAGCATAAAATTCATCCCACGCACTAAAGGATTATATGTCATTCATCACGCGCAAAAGGAGTAGATATTGGAGGGTCATATTATTTGTTTGGTAGCACCCAAATATCAACATTGTAGAGTTTGTTTGTAATACAATCTCAAGAGGAGGCATGAAGAACAAACCTCAACTAGAGATCATTCATTCTGTGGCCATTTGGTTGGATTCATCTGGATTGGGTGTGGACAGAGCATGCGGCTTTTACATTGGGTCACTTCTCCTCACGTTGCTCGACCGGTCCATTCACAGGTGCTCACACGTTGGTCGACCACGCTAATCGACCTGCCCATTCAGACACAGGAGGACACCCTTCAGCCAGTGCAGAGACCCAAAGTCATTCCTCACATGGCTGCCCTCAACCCTCATGCGGTTTTTCTAGTCTATCATTTTGCACCTGTGTGCTAATTTTATTTGGTAGATTAGGGATTGCAGAAGTGGAATCTGGCCTTGTGCGATTTGTATATTTGAAAGAGTCACCTTCACACATTGGTTTGGCATGGTTTGGCATGAAGACAGTCGATCTAGCCCACGCCCTCAGATTTGGATGCTTCTTGACAATCGAGAGGTGTCAAATTTGGGCACTACCATTCGACTTGACTCAGACTTATGATTGTAGATGACCCGCTCATTTTCCCATGGACTCCAACACACCTCCACCTGCGACCTTTTTCCCTTTGAATCGAATAAGTCCAAATACGACTCTAATTCACTTAGGGTATGGTTCCATGGAGGGGGCTTTCTAAAAAAATTCAGTGGATGCTGCTTAGATTTTTTAGGAATATTTTAAGGCTAGTGGTCTTATGAATTCAATTTTGCAATTCAGCTTAAAAATTTGAAATACAAAATTTAAGGATCAAACTAGAGTATTTTTGGTAAAAATTAATAAATAAATAAATATTCTCTCATTTTTAATTTTTTTTAGGAATTTAAAATTTTAAGTGATAGACAAGTGGCAGAAAAACTTTCTAAAAAATTCCTAAGCTGTAGGGGCAATGTCTAACCCCACCTCAATTTCACCCGCTCAAAGATTCATTTCTAAAAGGTAGGGGCTCCTATTTTTCTAGAAAAAATTCTAATTAATCTCGTAATACAAATTTTTTTTCTTCATGAGACCGCTTGATCCATGAAAATAAAAGTCCAAGCCCCCCATGGGACCATACAGTTAGGCGACTTCTCCTCCACTAAGTCTTGCAAAGACCCGATCAAACCTCCAATGGCAGTTCCAATTAGGTAGCATTGGAAATATTTGTACTAACATTTTTTTTTTTTCTAGCTGTCACAATTTACTTTTAAGTAATTTTTGGAGTGACCAGTTGGGTAAACATCAAAATTTAGAAAGGAGGGGTTATTTATTTTTCTTTTTCATAATTGGCAAAGGTTTTTTTCATTTGTAATAACTTGAAAAGGAGGGGGGTCATAATGGGTGTTTTCATTTTGTGTTTTTGTCATTTTCTTGATGTTTGAAAGGAATACTTAATCTACGTATTTTTTATTCACCTAATGACATAAATGACAAAAACATGTAAGAACTCAAAATAGAAAATAATTTTGTAAATGCACTCACATAAAGTTCCACAAAAATTGAATGTGTGTTCCTTAGGGAGGGAATTTGGGAATTTTGTACTTACACTAAATTATAAAGTGTAATGGGGGTTTGTCTAGAGCCTTGATTAGCCATCACAGTTATAGATCCTCTTGATTCTTTGGAAATGCATATGTTGCCTTGATTTTCCATCACAATAACGGATTCTAGTGATTCTTGCCTCATACGTGTGCACCTTGATGCACACCCTTTTTCAGTTTCTTGTACATCTTTTGGACCTAATTCTAGGTCTAACTTCCTTGCACACTTTTTGCCCGATTTGAGTTAGTATGGTTACATCTCTTAGCATGAAGGAGGGATTATGACACAGTTATGCTAATGCTTCTTTCAATAGAGCATGAGAGTGACCTTCTACTTTGGGGACTCTCAGAGACCTTCTATCTTGATCTCTCGTATGGGGGATTATTTTAGTGGATCATATTTTGTGAGGCTCTAGAACTCCAGAATCAAAGTACTATATGTATTTTCAACTCCATAGAGTTTGATTTCCTACATGTGAACTCATGGTTGAGTAGTGTTCCATATATTCACTCATGTAGTGTTTTGTATCTCTTCTTTATCTACATTTCTTGGAGGTTTGTTGATTCTAGCAAACACCAATTTATCATTTGTAGAGTCTAAAACTTCAACATGCTTTAGGAGTTTTTCATCATCATGTTCCTATCATCATGGGATATCTTTTTAAGATATCTTATACTTCTCTTTCTCTTTTTTGGATAGGAGGTTTCTTCCCATTGGGTTTTCTCTTTTTTCTCCATTTATGAGAGATTTTATTGCACATGGGTACCTCACCAAGCCTCATAGTTGGGACCAATTTCTTTGTATCTATTGCACTTTTGTGATATCCCCAAGTATCACTTAGGGGGGTGTTAGAATGAATAATTTATCTATTCACTATAGCTTAAGTGTACTTAGGTTGATGAGGTTAGACAACATCTTGTCTAACTAAGTGTGCAACCTTTTAGGCCTCTAGATGTTACCTAGTTTTTTGGTAAACTTCATTTGAATACAATTTGAGGTTGGAAGACTGTTTATCTCACCTAAAAGGTTACTTTCATAGTTATTCAACGCTTTTCACTTTGGTTGATGACTTGGCCAAATAAGTTGTTGGTTCGCACATTCCAAGTGATCCTAAGGTTGACACCTATAGGACACTTGTCTACTTATTTTTGCCACACCATGGGGAACTTGTCAATTGGAATGATAGGTGGATTTCCTCTTCCTTGCCTATATATGCAAGGATCCCTCATCATTGTATTTTGGGTTGACTAAATACATATTTGGGTTGTTCATTGTGCTTTTTATTTTATCTCTTTAATTTCTAGGTTCTTATAATTTCATCTACTAGGAGTAATATCACCTATTTTTAATGAATATCTCTATAAATTTTAAGGTATCTTCCCATGCCTCAACACAAATAATTAGTTCAGTATTAATATAGAGGAAAAATTTAAATAGAAGAACAAAATTCCTCTATGCTTTTCTAGTATTGCTAGAAGTCTTGGCTTTGGTTTTAGGAATGATCTAGGGAGAGACTGTGACTAAGGAGCATGTGCATCCCTTGTTGTATGTCAAATTTAGATATTTTCATATTTAATAAATATTTAACAACCCCTAACTCTATTCATCTTGCATGAATGAATCAATAGTTAAAGTATTCATTTTTCTGGCGGTTAGTAAATTTCACTTCACTCAATCACATTAGAAATAATACTCTAGGATTTAAAATCTAATATTTAGCTCACCATACAATATTTTTTAATCTAATAATTTGTAGAGAGGTAGATATTTGGAGAAAATAGTTTATGATCAAATGTTTCTTTATCAATTTGTAGATATTTTAGAATATTGTAGAGTAGTGAGAAGTGATAGGCTATCCTTTGAAGTCTTATCTCACTATATTTGTTGGTCAGATTGTAAGACTAATTTGATTAGTGACTAAACAATCTATTCAACAAAAATTATAATTGTAATTTAGTTTCTTTCTTGTTGTATATGAATGTCTAAACATATGAAGAAAAATTATTAAGTAGATTTAGTTGTTAAATATTATACCTCCATTATAATTTATTGTTTTATGTTTCTAATAAAAAGATGTTGCATTGTAGCACATATAAGGTTTTGGTCATTAAAACCTAGACCCTCCACATGTTTAAAGTAAATACAATACTTAGGAAATAAAGTTTGGAATAAAGTAGTAGTTTCTAATATATTTAATGGTTGTGTTATAAGTAGGGAGATATTTTCAACTATCCTTGATATTTTTTATCTTTGTGAATCATGTGTTGTGTAACCATACAAGATTAATAGAGTTCATGATAGAGTTTGGGGTCAAAGTGTATATTTGTATCCTATCACAATATTCTTATAATGTAGTATCTTACTGTATGGTCCCATGGGGGGGCTTGGGCTTCTATTTTCATGGATCAAGTGGTCTCATGAAGAAGAAAAAAATTGTGCTATGGGATTAATTAGAATCTTTTCTAGAAAAATAGGAGCCCCTACCTTTTAGAAATGAATCTTTCAGCGGGGAAATTGAGGTGGGGATTGCCCCTACAACTTAGGAATTTTTTAGAAATTTTTTCTTCCACTTGTCTATCACTTCAAATTTTAAATTCCTAAAAAAAACTAAAACTAAGAATTTCTTAATTTATTTATTAATTTTTATCAAAAATACTCCAGTTCGATCCTTAAATTTTGGAGCTCAAACTTTTAACCTGAATTGCAAAATTGAATTCATGAGACTATTAGCCTTAAGATATTCCTAAAAAATCTAAGCAGCACCCACTAAAATTTTTTAGGAAGCCCCCCTCCATGGGACCATAACCTTAGGTTGTGGTTAAATATTGTTAACTAGTACATGTAGGAACACCCTCTTGGGTATTTTTGAGCACAAAGTGAAGGATAGTTTATCCACTCTTAGAAATTGGTCTATTATCCCTTGTATTTTTTATGAGAATATTTCTATTGACTCAAGAATGATAAATATATAGATTTGGTATGAAAAATGCCTCTAAAATATTGAGAAGCGATTTTGAGGCCCAACTAAATCACTAATAAAAATCCTTACATATAGTAATATACTTCATGTCTCATAGGATATGTTATAAATTATATGAAATTAGATCTTAGCCCTCCATCCACATTATTTAAATCTTAAAAATTGAGATTTAGTCCTTTAATTCAAATCATCACAATCTTAGTTTGAGAAAATAGACATTTTCAAAATGAGAATTAGACATTCAATTATAGAGAAACTAGAGCATACACTTTACAACTTTATAGGGGTTTGCATGCTACATTAGGATAATAAATTTGTAAATGTTATTTTTGTTCTAACTGTAAATACTAAAAATTGGCACACTTTGTGGGTTGTGAAACCATAATCACATAATTGTATTTCATATTGTTTTTATTGCAAATGTGTAATTTATTTTCTATTTATTTTATGCTTTGGAGAACTCGTCATTAGTGAAAATTGATTCCTAGAAAATAAAGGAACATTCAAAATTTTAAATTATTTTGATAGATTATTCTTTAGAAGAAGAAAATATGATGAAGATGTTAAAATTCTATATCCATTTCATATATATTGTCATAACTAGTCTTAGACTTGATTTTTAATTTAAACCTAACATATTCTAGTTGGAATTGATGTAGTGCATTCAATATAAGATAATGATAAATTATTTAAATTGCAAGCATTTTTACTTGGGTTTTACTATCTTTTGACAAATATTTATGGCTTTTAGATGAAATTTCATTGATTAAAACTACCATCCTCTCATTGAATCACACTATTAGTTATTAAAAATTGCGTAGAAATTAACTAAACTTGTATTTCAATGCCTTTGTGGTTCTAGTTACATATATTTTTCTTACATTTATTTCTTATAATTTAAATAGGTTTTGTATTGGTATTTTTTATAACATTTTCTTTGTAATTTTTTAATGCCTATTTAAAATTCTAGTGATATTGTGTAATATGTATGCATTTATTATAGCATCAATTTGACAAGAATATGATAGTGAAAAACCCCAAAGATATACAGATGCTTCTTATGTGTGTGTGTGTGCACTTCATTTTCTCACACACCATTGTCTATGTTTGGTGTTATTTAACTGAATTTATCTTGATTTACAAGAAACAACATAAGACAAATCTTTTTAGTGCACCTAAGAATTGTGTTTTCATTTATTTATTTTTAAAAATGGGTTTAATTTATATAGATACAAAAATGGCATTTTAAAAATAGGTGAATATTTTTAGAATGTCGAAAGGTTAACCTTTCAATTCATACAAAAAAACTTCAACCCAAGAACACATTTAATCTATATTTAAAAAAAAAAAAAAATTATTTATAATCAGTCTTATTTGGACTCAAATCTATAAATTTATTTTTCATTGAGTCCTTACCATTTTGTGAGAGTAATATTTTAAAAACTTATTTATAACTAATGAGAGAAATCCTAAATGGGCCCTTAAGTGACCAAGGACGTGAAATTCCTTTACATCCTAATTCTAGAACTGATTATGGTATTTTCTTCAAATATTTTATGTTTTTAAAATTTTTGGACTTTTCTGGATTACCATCACTTCATATCATCCCTTCCACCCCTTAGACCATAAAACTAAACTTATTTTATGTGTTTTGAAGTGTTACTTATTTTCATTTTGTCATCCTCTTACAAGACATGTTATTGCTATCACACTGTTGGAGGATTTTCATTTGTGTTATCATTGATGTCAACCTATAGTGTAGTTGTGATGACTAAGTGCTTGTGGATGTCAACCTTAAGTGTGGTTGAGATACTGAGAAGGAAATGCAGATGTTGTGGTTTTGTTGAGAAAGTGTTTGTAGTACTTGGTTTCTAGGTGCTTTTGAGAAAATTTGAATAAAGAGTGTATAGTGTGACAAAGAAGTGTTGTGTGTTGTGTTCCATGTTCTTTAGTATTGAATTTATGCTTATACATTTTAGATATGATTATTAGAGGTGTTCAAAGGTGTTATATCTAGAGTTTTAGATTCTAGATCATGTGACAATTGAAATTGTGTTCGCCAATGTGTGGACTATGAAGCAAGTTGTTTGCGAGAAATGGAATTACTCCACATTTCTCTATGTTGAGGTTTCTTGTTTTGTAGATTTGGGAAAATTCTAATATTATGTGTATCTATCTTCTCTTGGAGTGATTCATATTTAGATTCTTTGCAAGGTTGGATTCATGAGTTGTTATTTGTGGCAGTTTGATTGGTTACACAAGATGGTTGTGTTCTTCAGTTTTATGTGGTTGTGAAAGTTTGTTGGATATTATGTTGGTGATGGATTATTCTAGAATGTTTTGTGATATTTTTATTTGTTCTACGAGTTATTTTTGAACCAGGTGAAGCATGAACTTAATTTCTTAAGGGTAGTAATACATATTTGGCCAACCTCGTGTGTTAGCACTAATTATGGATGCGCTTCACTGATTTTGGAAGCATGGTATAGTGTTTCAATGTGGATTTGGGTATTGGTTAACCCTTGGTGTGGTCCACCATCACTTACTTCCACCACAAAGGTGTTTGGTGCCAGCCTATTTGGTTTTTTCACATTTAAGGTGTATACATTTCATTGTAACTAACTTCAAGATGTTTATCAAGTTGTGGATGGTATAAATGCAAGGTAAATTGTTGGAGAAGTAGTGTGGTGTGGTGTGGTTAAAAATGTGATCATGTGATCTTAGTGTAATCTTTAACGATTAGGGTTATTGGAACTAGTGAGCAAAAGGTGACTAAATTTTGAGTGTGCTTTAAGTTATTGGAGGCACTGAGCTAAAGGTTATGGATGGTGTAGATTTATTGTGGTGCATCTTCCTGTTACTCTAAGATATAGTTATCTTTGTAATAGTCTTCTTCTTTCTTCTTTCTAATATGATTGTGATATATTGGTAGTGAGCCCTTCTTTCTTTCTAGATATTGATTCCTTTGGGCAGTGAGCCCTTCGACATTGATCCTATTGTATTCATTGTTTCTATTCATTTATATTGTGAGCTAATCCTCATCATGGTTTTTCTCTTCTTGGGTTTTCCACATATATCTGGTGTTCTATTGTTCATGGTATTTGATGTGTTGTTGTTTTATATGTTTACATTCATGCTAAATCTGATTAAGGGTTTGAAGGGTAATATGGGTTTGAATTTTAATGAGGGTTTGATGTTTTAGTGTAAATTGATTCACCCTCATCTTAGTTGTTCTGTGTCTCTAACAATTGGTATCAGAGCAAGCTGTACACATCTAAAAATGGTCACAATTGATTGAACCTGTTAATTAATTAAATATGAATTATTTAAATAATGTTCTTAAGTCATCTACATATAAATAAATTTAATTATTTATTTATATTGTTCATTTTCCAATTCTACTAATTTAATTAAATAAATAAAGTTTATTTAATTAATGTTATCTTCTTCTTAATTAATTAAATAGATTTTACAATTTATTTACATTAATTATCACAAGTTTAAATTCTAAATTTAAATGATATTCTTCTCTCCACATTTAATTAAATATTTTTGATATTTAATTAAAACACATTTTCCAAATTTCTCACTCTTCTCACATAATTAAATATTTTCAATATTTAATTAAAAAGCTTTTTTTTCCTCTTCTCACATAATTAAATATTTTTAATATTTAATTAAAGCCTTTTCATTTCTCACACATAATTGAATATTTATTTATTTAATAATGAGAGACACCTTTCAAATTGTCTCTTTGTTTCTCCGTCCGTCTCTTAAAATTCCATCTTCTTTTTGAATTCTCGATCTCTCACCGTTCATTTTAACAGGTTTGAACTCAACCGTCGATCTTGGCCAATTGAATTCCTACCTTCAAAAATCTATAAATACAACCCTCTTATGAGTGGAAAAGGACCTCGAATCTCATATTTTCATGTGTAGTTACTATAGTCGCATCTTAGCATTCATAGCATTTCAATTCAATATTTTAATATTTTAGATGCATAGACATTCTTATTAATCTCATTCTTTCAAGCTTCCATTCTACAACCTGTTGTTTTAAACAACTGAGAGCAAGCATCTTGAAACGAATCCTTGGAGATAGAGGACAATGGGACGAATTTGAAGAAACTATGGTTTAGAGTTTGCATTTACTTTCTTTAATTTGATTTCTTCAATCTAATGTTTCATTGGTGTATTAGTTTAGATTCAATTTGATTGACACTTTCTAAATACACATTTCTGGTGCCCACTGTGGGGCCAAGCCCCGCATTTAATTTCTATTTTTGCAGATTTTTCTGGCAGGTGACGAACTGGAAAATTTGCTTTGGCGCATACGATCCTCGGTTTCGCACATCCACAAACTGTTTTAGTGCATATACTGACTGTTTTAGTGCATATACTGACTGTTTTAGCACATTTGGCACCTATTTTAGTGCATATGAGCCTTATTTTAGCGCATTTGGGTTCTGTTTTAGCGCATAGACCTCTGTTTTGCGCTTTTACAGTTAGTTTTTTAAAAATAGCAATATCTTGGTCATACGGAGGTCTTTTTTGATGATTTTTTCTTTGAAATGGGGTAGAATTTCATAAGCTATCCAATGGTGTAGGTGTTTATTAGTTTTATTTGAGCTAAAATTATAAATTTCAAATCTAAAGTCAAATCACACTATAACTTGGTTTAATTTTTAGGATTTTTATGTTGAATGATTCATGTAACCCTTATACCTTCTTGTTTCTTGGTTTAATCTAACATTTGGAGAATTTTTGCAGGTTAGAGAATAAAAAAGGGAAGAGGAAACAAATTAAAAGCTTCTTATGAAATCATCTTTCTATTGTATCAAGTGTTTTTAAACACTTTGGGAGCAATTATAATCTCATTCTTAAATTGTTTTCTGGATCTGATGCGACCACGGCCAGAGGTTTTATTGATGTATGGGGAATAAAATGAAGAAAACCTAGGATAGACATTTAAATCTGAATTAACCAATCCTAGGATAGTCACTAAACATAAATTTTCTTTTGGTTAAAATGAATCCCATGTTTTTGGTGAAGCAACATCTTCACTTAGTGTAGAGAATTTGTTGATTTGGGATTTAAAATTGAACCATTATTGTTTGTTGTGATTGTGGGTAATAGGTTTATGCTCTCCCCTTAACTGGGTGATCAGAACACTAGACTTACCTTTTATTTTCTGCAATTTAATGCTTTATTACATCCTTTAGAAGGCCTACTCTTATGGGAAAAAGTACTCACCCAAGAGGAATGACCTAAGTGGGAACACCTAAAGCCAAGGTTTCCAACCCACTTTAATTAAAAGCAAGTTGTTGATGAAAATCCAACTTGACAGTAGTGTGCACGATAACCATCCCCAAAACCTTTGTTCTAAAGGTTTGGAGGTCTCTCGAGGGAGTATATCTATTTGCCACACTGAACGGATACCCTTACTATGAACCATAGTGTAGAAAGCCAACCGTGTTAGTATCCAAACATCATCTTAATCACGGTGCAAGGGGAGGGAAGAATCTGCCCCCAAGACACCCACCATATAATTGCCACGGATTGTTTTCTCAAGGGATTCGGTATCCACTTTCGTCACTTTGAGTATGCACCTAGAAAAGACAAAAACACAGGCGCCCTCTAGAGGGTGACATGGTTGTGTGAGTCAATGCGATTTTAAGCTATAAGTTGTGATTACTATGATAACCTATTTGAAAAATTAAGAGTGAGTCTAATTGATATGCTTATCTTGTTCCAAACCTGTGGAAATCTCAAAGAACATACACTCTTTGTTTAGATTCTAGGAGTAACAAAAACAACTGTCTTCTTCTCTATGCTATGTTTTTCACATTTAAATCAAATTAAGATCATCCAAAAACTTTAAAACATGGGTCATAAGGAAGAAAAGGCTTTATGGAAATAGTTCAAATCAAGAGATAACAGAAGAAATTCTTCAAGAAGCTGAACAAGATCCACATTTTCTCTTAACTATGGAAAAGATCTTAGAGAAAAATAAAGAAGGATACTTTCTTTTATTGGCAAACCAAGGTGCCAAATTTCCCTCTGACTACAATATGGAGAAAATTAAAGAGAATCTTAAAAAGAATGAAACTCCCTTAAATGATCTTAGTACTCTTACCTAGCAAGTAAGAGCACTCCAGAGGAAAATTAAGGAAATAAAAGGGGGCACAACTAAAAAGTCCTTTGACAGAAATATGAATGTAACCTCTTCTCGTCCAAAAACAACATCAACCAAATTCAATGTTTCTGAATTTTTGCAAAGGTTAAAGGGGAAGCCCAAATCTAAGCCATCAAGTAACATTGACCATTCCTGTCATGCCATGCATTTATCTTCATCTCCCATAATTCAAAATGAACCTCATGGTTCTTCCACCAAATTCAATGATCCCATTCAATTACCTTCTTCTATCATATCCTCTACATCCAATGATTCATTTCAATCTACACATCTCGATCAAAAAATTCTCTCCACTCCATCTCATGATACCAAAATTCTACAAACCCTTCCAATCTTTGATCAAGATCCCATATCTCAAGAATCATATGATGATCCCCTCCTTTCATTATTCACCCATGATAATCCTCTTCCATCTCAAGAACAATATATTCTTCCAAGTCCTTCCTCTACCCCATCTTATGAATCCATACCCTCTCATCACTCAATCACATCCCAGGAGCATGACAATTCTTCCATCCTATCCAAAGCTTCCCTTCCATCTAATGATCAAGTTACTCCATCTCCTTCATATAATGATTCTTTTCCAAGTCAAGATCAAAGTATCCCATCATCCTCATGTCAAGGGATCATCACACCTCTTCAAGAAATGCCAACATCATTTGATCATATGGTTGAAAACATTGACAATTTCTCCACCATAACTGTTGAAGACAATGATCAAAATCAATCCATCGATGAGCACTGTGAAGATATGTCTACCCCATCTAGTGATCAAATCAAAATTCATCAAGAGCCATTTTTTTGTTATGATCAAGACCCCTCCTACAAAGATTTATTTCAAGGAGTGTTGACGATATTTGATCCTATTGACATAATCCAAAATCCTTCCACCAATGATCGTGTTGACAATGTCTCTACATCAACTAATGAGTTAGAGGACATATCTCAAGAATTTATTCCAAAGCATGATCAATATATTTCACCAATGTCTAGCAATGATCCTTTCCAAAATATATGGACATCCTTTGACCTCATGACATTTGAGAAACTTCCTATGCCTAATGAAGATATCCAAGAAAGCAATCCATTCTTTGAAATTGACCCATGTCAAGAACATGATCCAAAGCATGTCGAAAGCAATTCCAAAATCATCCGAGATCAAGAATTTGTATCTCCAAGCTACTACAACGATATAATGGACACTCTCCTATCCATACAAGATGACCATGTCCGTATAGCACATACTCGTCCATCTACCCATGAGATGCTTTCTTTGGATGGACACATAGATGATCTTCATTCAAAACAAGAGTCTCATACTCTTACTGAGGAACAAGAGTCCCCTACTCTTAACATTTGTACACATGATCAGGAAATAGTGAAATCCAGAGACATGTCAGAAATGGGTCATGAAGAAGGCTTCTACAAAATTTGTGAATCAGAAACATCATGTGAAAGCATATCAAGAATGAATCATGAGGAACACTTTTACAAGGACATTGAAGCATCAACACCTCTTGAAGGAGCATTGCAATCCGATACCTCACAAGATCAAGATAAACATACCAATTAGGCATTCATCCCACTTATGGAAGATCCTATCACTTATAAATTTGGATCACTCACCTTTGTAAGAGAAAATTATCTTATCAATAAGGAAGTTGTCACTTTTGAAGATCCACCATAGAGCAGAGAAGGATTAGCACCTTGTTTCCAAGGTAAATCATATCCTATTGCAAATAGGCTTTTCCAGCACATGAATTATCAAGGCAGAGGATTAGGCCTACATGAACAAGGCATCCTAGAACCAGTGCAGATTATTGGAAATCCTAAGAATCAAGGCCTTGGTTATTCGGCAATCAAGGGATCTCAAGATATTAGTAATACTTCCATAAAATTGGGGGCAACTTCATCTCAAGCAAATGTCAACATAGAGGGCATGACGAATCTTTATGATGAAACCAATGCCAATACTACAACCAGCCATGTCATGAATCTTCATCCACCCATCACCCCATCCACAAATTGGGACCAACGTCAAAAGCAAGACTTGAATCAAAGCATGAAGAACGTTATCAAAGAAAAAGAAGCTAAGAAACATATCAGGCAAATCAAATACACTTGGATACCATAAATACAAAGAAAATATTATCCCTATCAAACTCCATCAGTCAAAGAAACTATGAGGCAAAATAAAAAGGGGCAAGTATCCATCAAAGATATGCACAAAAGAAAAAGCAAGCTTCTCAAGCAACATACAAAGTGTATCAAACAGTTGGTCCTAATTCCATGCACACTTCCATATCCACTCATCACTGCTCATCTTCCCAAGTTTTGAGAGTCAAAGGTTCCAAACTTTCAACTAATCCACCTTTTATTCCTAAATGCACTCTGTCCATGCCTCCACACATGATATCCAATTCTTTCATTGACCATGTGTTGGAAATGACCCTTCATCATAAGGATTCAAAAGGCACTCTATTGCGATGTGCGCATAAAGACAGAGTTAACTCCGGTATCAGCAAAGTAGAACGAATTTCCCAAAATTTTCTTTCAAGTGCACGTATCTTGGTAAAGCAGCTTCTTCAAGTAGGATATCGATGGCACATTATGACAGAAGCATCAACATCAACACCACCAGGTGGTTTAGTATCAACTTAAAATCTCTCAGAAAATACAAAAAAATCAAAAAGGGCAAAAATACAAAAAAAAATCAAAAAGAGCAAAAATACAAAAAAATACAAAAATAAAAAAAAAGGATTAAGAGAAAAATCGTCCTCTAGCGAAAACCATTTCGATGGTGCTTTGGATAGGTACCATGATGAAAACCTAGCAAACAGGCATCATGTGTAGAATCGAGCATCTATGTGCACCAATTCAGGAGAAAGCATCTTATCGCATCCATAATAAAGACAACATTCCAGCCATATCATTCGTTCATCCATGAATCGTTTATCCAGCTCATTACCATCTATTTACATTATCTTGATCTCGAAAAATTTTGGTAAACACTTTACACTTGTTTATGGTAAACATCTTGACATGGGTCATTTTCATTGATCCTATCCAATCCAAATGTTATCCAAATGAGTATTCCTCTATTCAAACACCTTATCTTGTCACAAGATAATCCTTGGAAAACCTTTGCATGCTTACAGTATCTATCCATACATCTATCCAAGCATCCAACCATGGCATTCCATACATTGCTAGAAATTGGGGGCAAATGTTTACATCTTGCTTCACTAATGAATCTTGATATATATCCTCCAACTTATGTGGTGATCTGAACATTGGAAGACGTAAAATCAAATTGGTCAAGCATTTGCGAGCCAAAAGATCCAAAATCACTAGCCCATGGCATATTTTGACAAGAAGACGCTCCTTATCAAGCTTTATCTTTTGTCGAACATCAACCTAAACAATTCATATCAGTCACATCTAACTTTCCTGTTAGTGTCACATCAAATCATCAAAATAATTTTGTTCGAAATCAAGCTTCATCGATCTTGATCAATCGAATCCAATCAGTTATCACCTTGTTTGACTTAACACACTTAGTCAAACTATCATCTTGTGAATGAGTTTACTCTAGGATAACACAACTTCCTTGGATTTACAAATTCATTATCATCTTTGTTTGGCTTAACACACTTAGCCAAATTAACAAATCTATTATCACCTCATTTGACTTAACACACTTAGTCAAACTATCCATCCATCAATCTAATCAATCAACCTTAGCTTGGTTTTCAACAAAATCTCAAAACAAAGCACTGATATCATCATGCATGTCCATATCCAAATCATCAAAATCCAAAAAAATCAAAAAACATCAAAATTCAAAAAAATCAAAATATTCCTAAAATCCAAAGAAAAATCAATAAATCATATGCTTTCATCAATAAAATGGCCGTGTCTCACCTTAGACTAGGGGAAAAATCCTAAACTCGTTGGGGGAAATCAACTTTTTTTTAGCAAACAAGCAACATGTGTCAATTACCAAGTATCAAATCAATAATCGAATATCCAATCAAGCCCGATCAAAACAGCTTTGAGACATGTCATACTGTGAAACTGAAACAAACTAGATGATCTTAATCTAAATTCAATGAATGACAAACTTAAAGCAATAAGTTGCAATTGTTGTTTTTATATTTGATGACATCATGTCTTTGGAGTGGTTCAATGATGTATTGAACTAGAATCACAAGGAAGAAGTATGATTTTTTTTTCTTGCTGTCTATAAGCTAATCATTAGTATTGTGCAAATTTGTCATGGGACATGCTCTACAACATATCATTGATGACATTTTAAAATTTGCATAGGATAATGGTTAACTTTTGTCTGTTTATGCAAGCAATACTCAGGTCATCTTGGTTCAATTATACCTCGATGCTTGTATTAACTTGTTACATCAAACATTATGAAAGCAATACTCAGGTCATCATTGGTGCTAACATACCCTTTGATGTTTGTACTAACTTCCAACATATCAAAAGGCTCAATGATGACAACTAAACACAACAAGAAATGACAACAAGGAGAATGGTTCACTATTTCATTTAGGATTGCATAATTCATTATTAGGACTGCATAATTCATTTGTATTTCAAGGGACTTTTTAATAGATTTTTGAGGGTTGGCCACATTCTTGAATATCTTTTCCAGACAATGGTTGAGTATGACTGGACATTTGGTACATCTCATTTTCCATTATCATTATCATTGCAATTGCATACTTACATCATCATTTCATTATCATATTCATTATCATCTCATTTTATTCATCATGATCATTATCATATCCATCACATCTCATTTGCATCATCTCAATCAATTCATCCAATCATTTCTTCCAATCTCATCTTATCAATCAATTCAATCTAGCACAAATCATTTAATCATACCTTTGGTCTTGTTCCTAGCCTTAATGCAAGCCTCGGTCATCATCATCATCATCGAGATGTATCCTTCCCTAATCAACAACACTATCAACATCATCAAGCAATCATGCAAATCAATCAACAATGGATATCATCAATCAATCAGTACATCAAGCAAGTTCACATCAATTTGTTTTTCATATCGCATGGAAACAAATTTAACAGTCATCATGACTTAATTTGACTTTCAAGCAGGAAAGCAAATCTATCATCTACTATTTGTTTTTCATATCACATGGAAACAAATTTAACAGTCATCATGACTCAATTTGACTTTCAATCTGGAAAGCAAATCTATGATCTACTATTTGTTTTTCATATCGCATGGAAACAAATTTATCAATCAAAACTTCTATTTGTTTTTCATATCGCATGGAAGCAAATTTATCAATCAAAACTTCTATTTGTTTTTCATATTGCATGGAAGCAAATTTATCAATCAAAACTTCTATTTGTTTTTCATATCGCATGGAAGTAAATTTATCAATCAAAACTACTATTTTTTTTTCATATCGCACGGAAGCAAATTTATCAATCAATCAAATCTACTATTTTTTTTCATATCGCATGGAAGAAAATTTATCAATCAAAAAGCATCATCAATCGGGGAAAAATCAAAGTTCTTCATCTTCATATCAATCTTTCAATAGGGGTTTTCATCAAATCATCTTTATCGGTCAATGAATCAAATACAAAATCAGTAAAAATTTCAAAAAATCATCTTTATCTGATTCATCACCCGAGGGGGCATATAGCATTGCTAATTTCTAAAAATCTGGGGCAAATTCTTTGAAGCAATGCGTAAAACACATCACTTCAAAGAGGGGAAAAATGTACACATCTAAAAATGGTCGTGGTTGATTGAACCTGTTAATTAATTAAATATGAATTATTTAATTACTGTTCTTAAGTCATCGACATATAAATAAATTTAATTATTTATTTATATTGTTCATTTTCCAATTCTGCTAATTTAATTAAATAAATAAAGTTTATTTAATTAATGCTATTTTATTTATTTAATTAATGCTATCTTCTTCTCAATTAATTAAATAGATTTTACAATTTATTTACATTAATTATCACAAGTTTAAATTCTAAATTTAAATGATATTCTTCTCTCCACATTTAATTAAATATTTTTGATATTTAATTAAAACACATTTTCCAAATTTCTCACTCTTCTCACATAATTAAATATTTTCAATATTTAATTAAAAAGCTTTTTTTTCCTCTTCTCACATAATTAAATATTTTTAATATTTAATTAAAGCCTTTTCATTTCTCACACATAATTGAATATTTATTTATTTAATTATGAGAGACACCTTTCAAATTGTCCCTTCGTTTCTCCATCCGTCTCTTAAAACTCCATCTTCTTTTCAAATTCTCGATCTCTCACCATTCATTTTAACAGGTTTGAACTCAATTGTCGATCTTGGCCAATTGAATTCCTACCTTCAAAAATCTATAAATACAGCCCTCTTATGAGTGGAAAAGGACCTCAAATCTCATAGTTTCATGCGTAGTTACTATAGTCGCATCTTAGCATTCATAGCATTTCAATTCAATATTTTAATATTTTAGATGCATAGACATTCTTATAAATCTCATTCTCTCAAGCTGTCATTCTACAAGTTGTTGTTTTAAACAATTGAGAGCAAGCATCTTGAAACGAATCCTTGGAGATAGAGGACAATGGGACGAATTTGAAGAAACTGTGGTTTATAGTTTGCATTTACTTTATTTAATTTGATTTCTTCAATCTAATGTTTCATTGGTGTATTAGTTTAGATTCAATTTGATTGAAACTTTCTAACATACACACAAGGTTCTTGGAAGAAGCTTCACTGCTTAAGAGAGATCTGGATGGCTTATAGGAAAGGTGTCAAGGATCCTTTGTTTAATGGAACAAATTATAAATTCTGGAAGACCGGGATGGAAGGATTTCTTGTCTCAATAGGGTTAAATGGTTTATGCAAGTTAGTTGATAATGGATATACTATTCCTACTGGTGGTTCGACAAGTGGTGATGAGATCAAAAATTATGAGAACAATGGCAAGGAAAGGAATTCTCTATTGGGTGGTATTTTTGATTCAGAACTTGTGAAGATAATGAGATATTAAACTACTAAATAGATCTAGAAGAAGATGGAAAGTATCTATGAAGGAGATGTTAAGTTCAAGCAAGAAAAGATGCAAAAATTGAAGACCAATTTTGAAACCCTAAAGATGTCTGAGGATGAAGATATTGTAAGCTACATGCATAGAGTGGATGAAGTTTTTAGTTCCATCAATGGCCTTGTTGGAAAGCTAGATAAAAATGAAGTGGTCAAGAAAGTATTAATAACTCTTCCCAAATCGTATAGTGCTAAAGTTTCTACTATTGAAGAGGCTCAAGATTTGGATCAGTATACTAGGGATTACTTGTTTGGTAATTTATCTACTTTTGAATTGATAGAATCTGCTCAAGATGATTTAAGAAAAGAGACAAATTGTGAGGTTAACAAGACAGAAAAGAATGATGAATCAAATCTGGATGATCTTGATGAAGTGGAAGAAAATTTTGTAAGGAGATTGAAAAAGGACACTAGAATATATAGAGGTAAGTCACCTTTCAAATGTTTCAATTGTGTAAACATGGGTCATTATGCTTCAAAATGTCCAGCCAAAGTTTCAAATGACAACACAAGGATAAATAGGTAAATCTATCAAGAGGAGTTGTATTATGTTAAAAAAGATGCTAGAATATCTAACAATAATCTGACTACCCGGATGATGAAAAGGATGAATGCTTGTTCATGGCTTTTAATGTTTGAACTAATTGTACTGACTCTGAAAGATGTATGAAGGAAATTGCTCTAGAAATAGGTCACAATATCAAAGGAATTATGGTGATTTATTTTCATGCAAGAGAAGAGAAAAATTATTGGATAATTGACAACTGATGCTCAAATCATATGATGGGTGATAAGAGTAAGTTTGTTAAACTTCATAAGTTTGAGGGTGGTCTTGTTAAGTTTGGTGATGATACATTTGTTGAGATATGTGGAAAAGGTTCAGTTAGTTTTGATGGAAAGCATAAAAAATATGTTGTTCTTTATGTCAACGGTCTCTGGCATAATTGTCTAAGTGTAGAACAAATTTGTAGCAAAGGATATAATCTAGTGTTTTAGGATGATGGTTGTGAGATAAAAAAAGGAAGCTCTGAAACTCTAGTTGTTGCAAGAATAAGGATAGAAAGAAGGAAATGTTTATCAACTCAAAGGTGCTAATGGTAAGTGCTTTATGACTCAAATCAATGAAAGTTGGATATGGCATAAAAGAATGTGTCACATAAATTTTGATATTCCACTGAGGATTAACTCTACTCAAGCTATGAGAGATCTGCCAAGAATTACAAAGCCTATCAATGCAATTTACAAGGAAGTCAGGTTGGGAAGATTACAAGAAAGGGGTTCAAAATCAAACAATATTCTACTACATGACCTTTGGAGTTGGTGAATATAGACCTATGTGACCTAGAAGAATAGGGAGCTTTCAAGGAGACATGTATTTCATGTTGTTAATTGATGATTACTCTAGAATGACTTCGGTAGCCTTTCTAAAAGAAAAATAGAAAGCTCTAGATAATTTTAAAGCATTTAAAGCTATGGTTGAGAATGAAATATATATGAAAATCAAGTGCTTGAGGTTTGACATATAGGTGGTGAGTTCACCTCAAATAATTTTAATATTTTTTATGAAGATCATGGAATAAAGAGGCATTTGTTAGCTCATAGGACTCCTACAACTTTGAGGCCAATTTACTAAAAAAATGAAATTATTTTAAAAATGAAATTATTTTAAAAAATTAATCTTTCAATAACTCCTACTCATATAAATAACATTTTTTTAAAATGTAAAATACAATTTTGTAGATTTGTAAGTGTAGTTTTAAAATATATATTTATTATAATAGTTCAATTATTATGTTTTATTTTTTTACTAAATGTAGGTTATCAGCACAAAAATATTAGGCTGATTACTATACCAAGAAAAATACAAAAACTTATTTTAAAAAATTAAAAAAATATGACACCCTAGATAAAAGAATCAAGATTAAGATATCATAAAAAAAATTCTATTTTAGATAAATATTTAACATAAAAGTTGGCATCGACTGGAAACACGCACACATTTAAATATTTATTTAAAAATACATATCTATTAAAATTGCAAAAAAATCTCTACATTCCCTAAAGTTTCTAGTTATAAATATACACAAAAAATTTGAAGGAAAAATAAAATTACTATATAAAGCTTGAAATCTCATGTAACATCATTTTCAACATTTTATTAGCAACTAAATTATAGTGTTAATTTATAAAATTTTCTATATTCAAATTATTTTTTATTTTTGCGAAAAAAATACAAACACAAAATATACTAAAAAATACACATTTTATTAGTTTACATCATTTCAAAATTCAAAACATATATGCCACTTTCCAATGATTGAAGTTTAAAAGTTAGATCAGTGTTGGCCATTTTCTTTATAAAAGTGTGACACAACTTTGTACTTTTACCCATGGAGGAACTCCTACTGTTAAATACTTTAGAATGTTTGGAAGCAAGTGTTACATCAAAAGAGATGAATAAAATTTAGGAAAGTTTGATGCAAGGTCAAATGAAGGAATCTTCCTTCAATATTCCACAAAGAGAAAGGCTTACTGATGCTACAATAAGAGGCTAAAGAAAATAGTTGAAAGTGCATGTGTCAAAGTGGATGAAGAACCACATCAAAGCTCGGTGTTGATAGAAGGATATGAATCTTTTGAGTTCTTTTGTAGAGAATAAGAAAAAGGAGAAGAAAAGGAAAAGAAGATGCAAGTGGAAGAGGAATAAGCTTTGGAAAGGAATTTTAAGACTCCTAAGTATGTGCAGAAGAATTAAACTGAAGATCAAATCATTAGAGACAAGAGCATAGGTGTGTTGACAAGAAAAAACGTTGCTATGATGTAGGAATACGTAAATTTTTGCTTACTTTCTAAAATGGAGCCTAAAATAGTGATTGAAGCATGTAAAGATGAATTTTGGATCAAAGCTATGGAAGAAGAATTGACATAGATTGAGAAGAATTAGACGTAGGAACTAGTCTCAAGACCAACAAACAAGAATGTGATAGGAACTAAATGGGTGTTTCAAAACAAGCTAAATGGGAATGGATAAGTTATTAGAAATAAGGATAAGCTTGTGTATAAGGGCTACTCACAAGTGGAAGGTATAAATGTTGAGGAGACATTTACTCAGGTGGCAAGAATGGAGGCCATTAGAATGTTTTTGGCCTTTGCATCACATAAGGACTTCAATGCTTATTACATGGATATGAAGTCTGAATTCTTGAATAGAGAGTTGGAAGAAGTATGCATTGAATAGCCAGAAGGATTTCAATTATCAGATGATCCTAATATGGTCTATAGATTGAAGAAGGAATTATATGGACTCAAACAAGCTCTTATAGATTGGTATGCAATATTGGATAGGTACTTTTTGTAGCAGGAATTCAATAAAGGTACCATAGATAGAAATTGTTAGGAATAAGGTGTCTCAACCTTGGATAATTCCTATTCTTATTATTTGTTTTGTAAAATGTATTTCTTTCAAATAATGTAATTAAGTGTGAGTGTACATGTCTAGTTTGCATGTTGATGTGTCACTCCACTTAATGTGTCGGCATCTTGAATTGTGTGTAAGGAGATCATGGCTGAAACGGTTATGACGGATTCCTATGACACGTAAGAGCTATGTCTGGAAGATTCAATGACAGGTGAAGACATGTGGCAATTGATAAAGTTGAGTACTGTACACTCTTCCACGATAGTGGGGTTCGGGGCATCGCCCCGAAAAAAATTTTCGAGTTCCTATTTTCTCGGAGAATGGTAAAACCCTAATACAGTTATCTTCGGAAGTTGCCCTAAAAGGGAAGCGCATGATATAAGCGTTTTTTAGGGTTGCGAAGATTTGTGATGTGAGTGTATTGTTGGAACGTTTTTTCATGCTGCCGCATTTTGTCTTCAAGAGTTGGAAATCTCCTGAAAGAACTTGCATTGCAAGTGTGTTGTAACCGTTGTGTTGAAGATAATACATTGTGCAGGTTTTGGAGTGCTGGGGTTTTTTACCGAAAGGTTTTCCCCAGGGTAAATCATTGTGTCATTCTTCATTTTCTGTATGTATGGTATATTGCTGCAATATCTTTGTTAAGTAGATTAACGAATCTGAAATTGTAAGGGTTTAAAACGAATTTGCACCATACTTTCCTTAAGAGATTAGTGTAGGAAGCTGTTTCCGCACCTGAGTTTCCTTACAGAAATATTTACTTCAAAGTTGAGAGAGATCAAATCTTGTCTTTGGTTGTTTATGTTGATGACATAATCTTTGGAGGAAATGAGGTGATGTGTAAGAAGTTTGCAAAAGAGATGTAGAATGAGTTTGAGATGTGACCAATGTTTAGGGAGATGAATTTATTCCTTAGGCTACAAATCAATCAGATAAAAAATGGTATATTTATTTCACAATCAAAATATGTAAAGGAAATGTTGAAGAAGTTTGTAATGGAACTCTAAATCGATATCAACTTTTATAGTTACTGGTTACAAGTGAAGCAAGAATTATAAAACCCCTAAGATAGATCAAATAAAGTATAGATCCATGATTGGTGGACTACTATATCTAACTACTACTAGACCAAATTTCATGTATGTAGTTTCTTTTATGGATAGATTTCAAGAATGTCCTAGAGAATCACATGTGGTAGTAGTAAAGAGGATATTCAAATATTTAAAGGGCACTCTAGACTATGGTCTATGGTATCCCAAGGATGTTGATTTCTTTTTGAGTTCTTATACTAATACAAATTGGGTAGGTTGTGTGGATGAGAAAAGAAGTATAAGTGGAGGTTCTTTATTTTTTTGAAATAGATTGTTTTCTTAGCTAAGAAAAAAGTAGGATTCAGTGTCATTAGCTACTACAGAGGCAGAGTATATTACTACAAAATCTTGTTACACATAGGTGTTGTGGATGGAGCAGATATTGAAGGATATCAGAGTATCATAAGATGAACCTATTTCTATTTTGTGTCATAATACAAGTGCTATCAACATTTTCAAGAATCTAGTAATGCAGTAAGGATAAATCATATCTCAATTTGGTATCATTTTCTAAGATATAAGTTTGCAAAGAATGAAGTGAAGCTGGAGTATGTGTCTACAAAGGATCAAGTTGTATATATCTTCACAAAGGCTCTTCCAAAAGATGCATTTTAGTGTCTTGAGAATAATTTAGGGGTTATTGCCCCTCCTTATTTTAACTAGATGAATAATATTGTGTATCAATCTAGTGGAGAAATTCAAGATTTATTCTTCGTTCTATATTGATGGAGGCTACCTCTTAGGGGGAGCAATAAGTGGTATATCTGGTTATTGCAATCAGGGCGAGCAAGTAGTGGTATATTTGGTTATTGCAGTCAGGGTGAGAAAGTGTTGTTATTAGTGTGGAAAGTGATGAGTTGGTTATATGTGTTTCCCCTTATGGGAGAGAGAAAAGTGTGAATCATGCAAGTATTTCCCTTTGTTGATATTGTCAAAGGGGGAGAGCAAAAAGGAAAAGAGTTGGTTGTAGATATTTCCCTTTTCTATTTATGTCAAAGGGGGAGAGAGTTGGTTGAAAAACCATAGTAACCATACTATAGGAGAGATAGAAGTTTGATAGGGGAGAAATATTGGAAATATCATGAAGAAAACAAGAGAGAGAGAGAGAGAGAGAGAGAGAGAGAGAGAGAGAAAATGATGGAAAAAATGATGAAGTTTCCAAGTACTTTTGAGAAAATTTGAATAAAGAGTGTGTAATGTGACAAAGAAGTGTTATGTGTTTTATTTTGTATTTCTTCAATATTGAAGTTATGCTTGTCCAGTTTAAATATGATGCTAAGATTTTTTTAGAGGTGTTATATCTATAATTCTAGGTTCTAGATCATGTGATAGTGGAAATTTTGTTCACCAGTGTGTGGACTGTGAAGTAGGTTGTCTAGGAGAAATGAAATTGCTCTGCATTTCTCTATGTTGATTTTTCTTTTCTTGTAGATTTGGGAACTTGCTAATATTGTTTGTATCTATCTTCATATGGAGTGGTTTGTGTTCAAATGTTTCACAAGTTTGGATTCATGAGTTTTTATTTGTGGCAGTTTGACCGGTTGCATAAGATGGTTATGTTCTTTAGTTGTATGTGGTTGTAATAGTGTTGTTAGATATTATGTTGGTGATGGAATATTCTAAAATGTTGTGTTATTTTTTCATGTGGTCTGTAAGTTGTTTCGGTACTAGGTGAAGCATGAACTTAATTGCTTAAGGGCGTTAATATAGGTTTGGCCAACCTGGCGTGTTAGCACTAATTGTGGATGTCCTTTATTTCTTGTGGAAGTGTGGTGTAGCATGTCAGTGTGGATTTAGGACCTGTTTAACCCTTGGTGTGGTCTGCCTTCACTTCTTTCCACTAAGTAGGTGTTTTGTGCCATCCTATTTGGTGTTTGCAAGTTTGAGGTGCATACATTTAATTGTAGCCAACTTGAAGATTTTTTTTAATTTAAGGATGGTATAAATGAAAGGTAAATTATTAGAGAAGTGCTATGGTATGTTGTTATGTGAAATTTTATCAAATTTTATGATCTATGTACGAGCTTTAATGATTAAAGAAACCAGAAGTAGTGAGAAGAAGGTGACTACATTTTCAGTGTACCTAAAGTAACTGGAGGCAGTGAGTTGAAAGTTGAAAATGGTGTATAGTTGTTGTGGTGGATATTTCTGTTACTCTGAGATAGAGTTATCTCTATAACAATCTTCTTCTTTCTTCTTTCTAATCCAATAGTGATCCATTGGCAGTGACCCCTTCTTTCTTTTTGGATAGTAAGCCCTCTAGTAGTGAGCCTATTGTATTCAGTGTTTCTATTCATTTATATTGTGAGAAAATTCTTACCATGGATTTTCCCTTCTTGGTTTTTCCATGTTCTATTGTGTGTGGTGTTTGATGTGTTACTGTTTCATTTTTTTACATTCATTCTAAATTTGATTAAGGGTTTGAAGGGTAATAAGGATTTGAATGTTAATGAGGGTTTTATTTTTAATGTACAATTGACTCACCCCCCTCTCAATTATCCTATGTGTCTAACACACCTTCCCAAAAGTATGATAACCCAAAAATTCCCATAATTCATCATCAAATTTTCCTTAATTGTTTCAAAATTTCTCCATTTTGTTTATTCCTTGACTTCTGAAAACCCAAATAAAAGAAGATAGAAAATTTGAAAGATTCGTGATATTACAAATTTTACAAGTTAATGAGCAGTAAAAAGGTACAATAAATAGAGAATGAAATGTCAAATGGTTCATAAGATTCCAAAAAATATTAAGTAAAAAAATAAATGACTAAAGTTTCCCATATTGATAAGTTGACGGGTTCACGAACTTATTGATATGTTAAGATGGTTTGCAATTTCTCTATTTCTAAGGAAAGTGTGATATAATAAAGATTGAAAATTCACTAAGTTTGTGATGTTACAATTTTTCCTAGCTCACAAATCTATTGAATGTATGATGGAAAGAAGGAATGAGTTTAATTTCTTGCTTATTTCACAAGTTCTCAAGATTCCCCAAATTATGACATGGTTCTTCAATTATGAAAAAATATGAAAGTAAAAAATAATCAACAAGTATAAAAATATAAAAGGAAGAAAGATATAAAATTCATAAGGTTCTTGATCTCAGAAAAGTTGTGAGTTTGTGGTCTTCCTGAAAGTGTGATATTGGTTCATAATTTATTTACTTCACCAAGAGCCTATCAAAGAAATAAGGACAAAATGGAATCTTTCTAGGATTTTGGGTGGTTCATAAACCATTAAAATACACAAAATGGTTTATAATTTCCTGAAAGAGCTTGGATAAGCTTTTTGAGCATGTGGTAATCATTTTGAACGGTTTCAAACTTCTAAAAAAAATTGATATTAAAGTAAAATAAAAAATATGTGAGAAATATATTATTCCTTATGCTAGTATAGCACAATTAGGAATAGAATTGAATCATAAGCAATACAGTTCAATTGTTTGAAATAGAATGGTTAGAGTTTTTCATCATTGGTATAGTTATATCATAAAGGAAGATCAACAAATAATTGAGCAGTAAAATTTTCCTCTTGTTAAAAAAAATAGAATGTAGTTGGATCATAACTGATATGTAGTTTAGTTTTTTGAAATAGAATAGTTATAGATGTAATCTATTAGAGTATAATGTATTTCCTAATTAGTTATTTATTTAATTATTATATCATTTTTCCCCTAATTACTTAAGCTTAATGTTGATCATGAAATCCTACGCTTCTTCGAACAACCTTATGGGAAATTTTGTGGATTGGGGACATATTGTGCTCCACTGAATGACCTCCATGATTTTAGAAGCTATCTCTTCATTCTTATTTTGGGGAAAGGGAGGAAGAAATGCAAAAATTAAAATTAAGGCAATGCACCAAATATTTTACACATTTAAAATCTTCTTAATGGAGCAACAACTCTAACATAATGAACACATAGTGCCACAAACCCTTCATTAATGAGAGGAGAACAAACTACTAAAGCTTATGTAAACATAGAGAAAACATTCAAATCCTCTCATGATAATCATCCACTAAGGTTCAGCAAAGGATGATACACCTAAAGAACAGCTATTAGTGCTTCAAACCCTTAGAAAACTTGCCTTTCTTAAGAGCATAATATGGAATCCAACACAATTTTAGCAAAAAAATAAACGAATATAGGAACATGATCCAATTTACTAGAGATTCAAGTTAGAAAACATAAAATCTGAAAACTAAAGAATGATCAATTATCAAGACTATTCCCGAAAATAAGAATGGCATAGAGCACAAGTTTTATATAAGTAGAGAACAAGACACACAATAAAGGCCAAATAGGCACAATCTAATATGTTTCTTCTTTCTATTTACTCTGATCTGAGAAGACAATACAAAATGCTAAGGTTGAATATCTGAACTAGACACTATCTCAAAAAACTAATCAAAAATGTTGTTACAGGACAAGGACAGACAATTAGACTATAATGAATCTTCCACCCCTAGAGAGGCTCAAAAATTCCATTTTATAGAATAAGGGAAGCAAAAAAGAAAAAAGTCTCTCTCTAGTGCCTAAACCATAAAAATACAAAACTCAAATGGTGGCATTAAACCCACTACCCCAAAATCTTGTTCGGAGATCAAATTATGTCAGATGAATTGATAGAGTAATAAAATTTGAGCTACTAAGCATCGATTGAAATGAAACTCAAAATCATGCAAGATCCTTTCCTTCATTATAATCATGCATGAAAACTACTAAGCTAGAGTCTAGATGCTATGAAAAAATCTTCTTTGTCAAAAGTAATGCAACGCCATTAAGACTCCATCTAACAAAAAAATTGATCGCTTGTAAATACTCGATTGGTGACGTCTGCAAGAAAATGGAGTCCTTTATCCCTTGGAGAATGCATGTTGCCTATAAATATCCACCTATTGATAGTGAGCCTCAACAAAAAATTCTTTGAAACTTCATGTACTCCTTTCGACCAACAAAATTCATTTGAGACACGTGGCACATGTGCGGGCATTTTAGAAACCTCCTTTAGAGTTGCTTAATGAAAACCCCATGGTGTAGCCACATGTCAACTTTTATACCTTCGAAACAAAAAATGATTAAAAATCCCACATGGCCACAACGTAGTGCTATCACACACCCTTTTGCAAATTAAGATCTATGACCTCCTTGGGAGTATGCCTATGTGACACATGGCCAAACCTGACATGCAAAGAAAAAAGGAAGAGAAGAAAAGTTTGCAGGGTCGCAAAGTTGAAAGCATCAAAATAAAGCCCCCCAAAAAATGCTCTACACTTACTTAGGTCATCTTATTTTTATGTCTCATGTCATAGGATGATAACACTATTAGTTTTATGATCAGAAATGAAAGCAATCATAAAATGAAACACATAAGACAATGAACACCACAAGATACCCTCAAAAAACCCTCCAACATGAGGGGAAAAACCCAGCAAATATATCACTTATATATTTTAGGAGTAACAACAGAAATCTGCTTACAACTCAGGCCCAACACAAGGCCGAATTTGATACAATGAATAATAGCACCTCTCCTAGATGCGAAGATACAGAATATGTTTCTCCTTGAGATTGATCTGCAGCTATAGAATGATGGTCTGCAGCTACAGAATGATGGTTTGTTGCTACATAATGATGATTTGTTGCTACAAAATGATTTGCTGCTACAAAATGGTCTGTTGCTCAAGATCATGATCTTCTACTCAAGATAATGATTTGTTTCTCAAGTACGAACTTCTCCAAGGAGTGCGAATATAGTGAATGAACTTGATGATCAAATGGTGAATCGTCACCTTGTATTTATACAAAATAATGTGACTCTTCAAGAAGGCCGACCTCATATTAAAGAATAATAATAATAATTAAATGAGTCGGCCACATTAAGGAATTCGGCCATAATAAATAATAAATATTATTTAGGTCGACCCCATTTAATTATTCACAATAATTAAATGATTCATTATATTACCAAGTGAAGTGCCCCTTCACTTAATTATCATAAGGAAATAAATAGCCAAAGGCTATATCCAATTTCATGTCTTCGATTAGGCTGGAAGATTGAACTTGAAGCTGCAATAACTTCAACACTTCCACTTAGCTATGGAGGAATACTTCCAACAGTACAAGACACATCACCTCATCGTGATGTCAACCACTATAGCAACTCCAATATGTGGGAAAAGTATCATATCACCTCATCATGATATTAACCATCATGGCTCTCCCATGTATGGAAAATGTACATATGTGCCCATTACTCAATCGTGATATCATCATCTCATCGTGACATTCACCATGGCTACTCCCAGAGGGTGAAAAGTACAAGTACAAGAAAATCATCATGGACTCTCTCACATGATTTTTTCATGGCATCACACACATGACATCCACCATGGCTCTCCCAAAGGGTGGAAACAAGGTCTTTCACCTTGAAATTCTCTCATAGAGAGAAATGCATTAACAAGGGCTTGCACCTCAAATCTCTCTAACAGAGAGAAACGCATTATAGCAAATTTGAAGTCCACTGATGTTGAGAATCCTTCTCAGCTAGGGTTTCATTCTCCACAATACCAAGCTTGTCCTAAAAGTACACAAACTTTACTCTGGCAAGAGACTTGGTCAAAATGTTTACCGTCTGCTCATCAGTGCTGATATACTTCAACTGCATTGCTTTCCTCAATACCATATCTCTGATATAGTGGTATTTGATCTCAACATGTTTGGTTCTATCATGAAACACTACATTGACATAAAGCTTCACACAATTTTGATTATCACAATGAATGACAGTCGGCTACATCGATTGTCCAAACAATCCTGCAAGGAGCTTTTGAATCCACACTGCTTCTTTAGCTTCCACACAACCTGCAATATACTTGGCCTCTACGGTGCTCAGTGCCACTAAAGACTACTTCATGCTACACCAGGAGATCATTGCAGACCCCAAACTGAAACAACATCCAAAGGTTCTCTTCTAATCAGTGACACACCCTCCCCAATCAGAATCATAACTTCAAGTCTACACCAAAAGAATATCTCATGTCATATCCAACTATGCCACGCAAGTATCTCAGGATATGCTTCATTGCAACTATATGTATTTTCCTTGGTTCACACATGAATTGACTAAGTGCACTCATTGCATAGAAAATATTTGGTCCAATATTGACTAGATACATCAAAGATCCAATCAACTACCTATACATAGTAGGATCCACCAGATCTGAATTAGCTGCAGCTTCCTTTAACTTCTAAAAATTGGTTTCCATAGGTGTAGACATGGATTCATAATCCATCATACCAAATCTCATCAAGATTTCAATAGTATACTTCCCTTGACAGAATAATCCCATCCGGCTTCTACCAAGCTTCTAAACCAAGGATGTAGTGCATGAGTCCAAGATCCTTCATTTCAAATATAGAAGCTAGCTCCTTCTTACATTTGATAATGAGGTGATCTTCTCCAGTAAGAATTAGATCATCAACATATAGAACCAAGATCAATGCTTCACCATCAATTACCTTGAAGTACAGGTTTGAATTAGCATCATTCTTGGAGAAGCCCAAGCCCATCAAGTATCGATCAATTCTCTCATACCAAGCACGTGGATTCTGCTTAAGACCATACAAATCCTTCTTCAATCTGCAAACATGAGACTCCTTCCCATGAACCTCAAAGCCCTTAGGTTTCTCAATGCATACCTCTTCCTCAATCAGACCATTCAGAAATGTTGTCTTTACAACCATCTGGTGTATCTTCCATCCTCTAGGTGCTGCAATAGCAATGATGGTCCTGACGGATGTATAATGAGCAACTAGAGAAAAGGTTTCCTCATAGTCTACTCCCTCTTTTTGAGACAATCCTCTAGCCATAAATCTAGCCTTGTAATTCTCAATGCTCTCATCAACCACATGCTTTATCTTGAAGAGCCACTTAGAAGATACAACTAATTTTCCTTCAGGTCTAGGTACGATGACCCAAACATCATTCTTGAGGATGGATTGATACTCCTCAACCATAGCATCTTTCAATACTTGCAGACTAGTAGCTTCCTCAACACTAGAAGGTTTTGACTCAATGGTTTGACTCATCAAAGTAACATAGCTTGAAAAATTATGAGGTCTCTTGCTTTCTCTGAAAGTTCCTCCTGGGGTTGCAATTCTTTCTACCTCCTGCATTTTGTTCCTAGCCTAAAGAGGTCTCTTATGACCAATCACAATGACTATAGGCCCATCAGTAGGTTCCAAAGGATCAACTGGATCATCATCTTCCTTGGATTAGCAGCCTCCCTCTGAATCTCAGGAGTTCTTGCATCAACCTCCTGACCTCTTCATCCAAGGTTTCCTCTGTTGGTTTGACAGACTCCCTTTGAAGGTTAATTCATCCTCTTCAAAGAAACTGATTATAGTGACAACCTGAATAGGTTCTTCCTCTTTTAGAGATGTCTTCAGTCACCAACTCAATCTCATGGCTACAAGTTGTGTCTCCATTCTTCAACCTACAAGATGCATCAAGCTCTTCTTCTCTTGAAAGAAATCTCTTACGCTTCTTGGTTCATCTTGAAAGCATTAAGGAGAGATTACTAATAGTTCATGGAGCTCAACTATCTCGAAGAGAAATATCAATGCTAGAAGCATACATGATTGACTATCTCAATGTTATAGCATGAATTAATAACTACATAACAAATTCATAAACATTATTCAACCATGCAATACTTATATTATTGAAATCAGAATCTCCTTAAGTAATCCTAGATAATTAATTCATCATTCATCTTCATTGATTCTGATATGTATTTCTTCCATCTTTAGTGCACTCAAAAGAGCTAATCTTAGCATAACAAAAGATAATCTACAAATATTTTATTACACACCCAGCATATAGAACCAGACTTCTCAAAGAATCAAGGCTTTATCATAGTTCATGCATATAGAGAATCAAATCAATCACAATTGTAATTTCAGTTGTTTTATTTCAAAGTCACACTCAAAAATTAGCATGAAACAACTTGCAATGAATAATTCGTAACTCCAAAGAATCTTGTCCCAGTGATCACTATTTACTGGTCACACACAATCCAAGCAAACGATGTTAGATTAGCACAACTCAGCAAACTAAGATTAATCCCAAGTTTAAAAAGTATAAACAAGAATACTTATCTCTTTATTAATTAAACTTCCTTGCATTCACCAAGGATTCATATCTGCTCAAGCTTCTTCCATGTAGATAGGTTCAGATCAATCAACACATTCTCTACTTCGATAGAACTTCAACAACATACTTATTAGACCCCACACAAAAAATCGCAGTGGTTGCATGTAAATGAAGATCACAATTTCCTCATTGACAATGCTGAGCACATTTTCATTCCATTTCAGAGATGTCATAGATAACTGCCCAGAAAGAAGGATTTTCTAAAAGATTAAACGTTAAACTCCAGGCAACTTCTGATAGGATCTGAAAATGCCTCTTTACTTTCTTCACAATGTTCGCAATTACATCAACTAAACACGAACAGGGGATTCCATTGAAGACTCTCAGTTTATTGTCCCGAAATGTGCATAAATTTAATCTAAGTTTCCAATGTCGACAAACTATCTCATTGCAATCAATTTTTTATCAGATCTTTTCATAGACCCACTCTGATACCATGTGATACCATGTTATTTTTATGATCAGACATGAAAGAAAGTATAAAATGCAACACAGAAGACAATGAACACCACAAGATACCTTGGGAAAACACTCCAACATGAGGGAAAAAACCCAGCAAATATATCACTTATATATTTCAGGAGTAAGAGCAAAAATTTGCTTACAACTCAGGCCCAACACAAGGCCGAATGTGATACAATGAATAATAGCACCTCTCCTAGATGTGAAGATATAGAATATATTTCTCCTTGAGATCGATTTGTTGCTACAGAATGATGGTCTGCTACTACAATATGATGATTTTTTGCTACATAATGATCTACTGCTCAAGATCATGATCTGCTTCTCAAGATAATGATTTGTTGCTCAAGTACGAACTTCTCCAAGGTGTGTGAATATAGTGAATGAACTTGATGATCAAATGGTGGATCATCACCTTGTATTTATACAAAATAAGGTGACTCTTAAAGAAGTTCAACCTCATAGTAAAGAATAATAATAATGATTAAATGAGTCAGCCACATTAAGGAATTCAGCCATAATAAATAATAAATATTATTTAGGTCGACCTCATTTAATTATTCACAATAATTAAATGATATATTATATTACCAAGTGAAGCGCCCCTTCACTTAATTATCATAATGAAATAAATAGCCAAAGGCTATATACAATTTCATGTCTTCGATTAGGCTGGAAGAATGAACCTGAAGCTACAATAACTTCAACAAACACATGTCATGATCATGCGTTATCCTCACCTAGGGTTTTTAGGTTTATTATCCTTTTATAAGAATTATTTATTCTATAATCATTACGATGCACATCAATCAATTATTCTTTCTTTTTTAGATCAATATCTCTTGGCCTCCATAGCTTTTCTATTCTCTCTTTTTGTGATACGTGTTTGATTACAGGTGATCCTTCAAAGCTGTGGAGTTAGTTTTTCCCAATTTCAACATGGTATGAGGGTTATAGACTTGTAATCCCCTCTCCTTATTTTGCTATATTTTCTGCCTTGAGCTATCATTCAATGCATCCTAGACCAAAATAGAGTCTCCCATTGGATTCGAAGTGGTCAAGAAAATCAAATCTGCCTTTAATTTGGCCTAATTTGGACTTTAGAGGTCATATCTATAGATTTTATTTTCAGCATGTGGTGTTTTTTGGGCATTGCGATATTTCGTTTTAAGCACTTCTTAGATGTAAATGCACTGAAATAAAGTTTCTCAATATTGTACACGTATTATTGGGATCTTCCACATCATAGTGTGCCTTATTATACTTGAACTATGATATAAAGTGCCATGGTGGGTACTATAGGCCTTTTGTTTTTCCATCACAACTTTGTCGAGTTAGTGCCTATAATGTAGAAAAATGTATCCCTTTTTCCTTGCTTGATATATGGGAATAATTAATGATAAATTGGACCTAATATTGCCTTGATTTAGTTTTTGGAGGTTTTTTACACATCCACACTAGGTCTTGGGCCCATTTTAAGCTAAAGTTACTTAACTTTCCCTAATTCAACTAAACGTAATGTTGTAATGTGTTCTACATATTCACATTGGATATTGTATCTTTCTAGGCAAACTGGACCTCATTTTATGTTGTAAAGTGTATTTAATCACACTTTCACATTGAAAATTGTGTCCTTAGCCCTAATTACCCTTTACATCATCATTAATAGGCCCCTATGACCCCATATTGTGCATCCCAAGGCTTATTTTGATCAAATACCTGATAAAATCAACATAAAAACTAAAATTCTTCACTCTCAGACAATCCAGGTAGCAAAAGGGCTCTTGTGGGACTAAGTTGTCCACCTGGGCGAATTAGTCCCATCCAGCTGGGACTAAGTCACCTAGCTTGGTGACTTAGTCCCATTTGGGCCATTTTCGAAGTCTGAGCGAGAAAATTTAGGGTTTAAGTTTATTTTTCCTCTATGTCAGCCTTGAAGATCAAATTAACGAGTGTTTTAGGTGGATTGTCTATAAATACAAGCCTCTAAACCCTAATTCACAACTCTCACTCATTATTCATTCATTCATTCATTCATTATCCTTCTCAAGCAAGTAGGGTATTCAAGCTTGTTTCTGGAGCACTCAAGGATAGATTCTTCAACAATCATTGCAACAACTCAAGATCTATCATCAAGGAAAGGTTTTGATTCCATCATTTCATGCTTTATTTCAAATTATCTCTTTATTTTGGTTTAATTACCTAAAATGGGTTTGACCAAGGCCAAACCTCCATGTCCTAACATCCAACATTTCCTCCTCTCTTTATGTGATTTGCAGGTCTTGTTTGCAGATTTATCAAAGTGCAAGGTGTGAAAAGTTGTCAACAATTTACCAAATCCCTTCAAGGTTTTCAAAACCCTAAGAGAGGCTTGGAGGACACCTACAGGCCGAATTCTATAGTTTCAGATCTGGAAAATTACCAGGATCATAAGTGTAGATCGAGAGGTACAGATTCCCCTTTCGAATCTTCAGAAAAGTCAAAGTGGACACTTCCCCCAGTTGTGGTGACTTAGTACCACTATGCATATTTTTTAGAGATTTCTATACATTCAAATACCCATTTGGCTGAAATAGGCTTTGGTGCAGTTTTCCAGAATCTTTCTTAAACTAGACTAAGTCACCCAGTTTGGCACAAGTGTCCAGCCATGCTTAAAAATCAGATTTTCTAGAATTTTAGAGACATTTGCAGTCTTCATTCTAGCCTCTATCAGTTTCTAGGTGCACTTTTCCTATTTAACTTTTCTACCTTGTTTTATATTGCATTTCATCTATCTTCCTGCATATCATTATGTGTTTTCAAACACTTTACATTTCTTTAGTTTTGCATTCATAGTTTATCTTCTTTATTAGCTTCCAACCTTAAGATAAATCCCTTTTGACATATTTCAATCTCCATTGCATTGGAATCTCTAGGGTTTGTTTTTTGAATGAAGCATAGGTCTTTGTCCCTTACCCTTTAGGTGTAAAACCCTAGAGGTGTAAAAGGTGACTAAAATCTAAGCTACAGTGTCTCTTCCACAACAATTGTGAATCACAATGATTCTTGTTCCATGCAAGTGTGAATTTTGTTTGCACAATATTTTTTCAGTTGTTGGTAGTTATTCATGAACCATTTGATGTTGTTATTTCTTCTTCATGCACTACATTCTTGCATTCAGTTTTAGTGAATTTTTCATGGCTCTCACTTGTTAGCATTATGGGGGTTTTCTACTATTGGTTCTAATGCTTCCTTGGTTTCATGTTGGAGTGAGATATGTATTTGTTTTTGTTCCTATGTACTAGTAGGTAGATGTAGTGGCTAGTTACCCATGCATTTCAGTTAGATGGAGAGTTTACCATATGCACACTCTTGCATTCCTATGTTTGGAGGTGATCTATTTTCAATTGATCAGTTCATTAAATTGTTGGTACCTATGCCATATGTATCTTTGAGTTCTAGATGTTTTACCTTTATTTTCCATCTAATTTGAATAGTACCATCGAAGGACACACAATATACTGAGAAGGAGGTGAATTAGTATATCAAATCTATTTAAAACAATTTATATCAACATGTATCTCCAATTATGAATCATCAAAAATGAATCAAAATGATTACTATCAATCAAGAAACATAGAAGAACACATTCACACATTGAACACTAGATATACATGGAAACATAAAATGGGAAAAACCACGGTGAGAAGAGTTGCTTGGAACTACTGTCTCAATACAACCTCATAGAAATAATGAATAAGTTACAATCATGAAGTAGGCACCAACCAACTCGAGAAACAAATCCCTTGCTATATGTGTAGGCACCAACCTACTAGAGACACCAATACCCAATAGAAAGATCTGAGTAGCAACTTATTAAGTAAGACACAAATCCTACCAAATGAAAAAGATAAAGCTCATCGATCTTCAATGTTGTTTACAAAACTTATAGTTGACCTGACCTTCCTTCAAAAATTGTCCTTCATAACTTATTATCTTTTAATTATGACACATAATATTTGAGAGATGGAACTCCTATTACAATACCCAAATTACACTTTCTTTCACAAGTTTACACTTCCACACAAATTCGCATTCACACACACATCAAGTGAGATCTAAAATATGATGTTTATATACAACATATTAAATTTATATCACTTCAAGTTTACCAAGATTCCATAATTAACCAAGTCCACTAAGGATGGACCTAAATTCAAATTTACATAAAACATGTAGCGGGTAGGTCATAAATCAATTTTGTTAACACCATGATGTCATGTGCTTCCATAGAAACCATAACTTGGACCTATTTCACCATCCCATGCTATATTTGGAGTTCACATGTTTTAAGCCATTCTCGCACAATTTTGAAACACCAACTGGTTAATAGACTAGCAAAGTGACCCTTCTATCACTTTAAATTTTTTGCATTTTGAACATAAATCCTAGAAAATCTAAAATAAGATAGAAAAGTGTAGGCATACTCTCCTTTAAAATCATAGAGCACAAATTGCATCGAGGAGGGAATACATATCATGAATGTGTTGCCAAAAAAATCTCTCTGCCTTGAGTAACTAACCTCAAACATTTCAGATTTGAATTTTGGATTATTGTTGGAAACTTGTGTTGTTATTTATGTCAACAAAGTTTTGTTGCATTGATATCAACCCTTGAGGAAATAAGTGTGTTGGTTGCATTATTTTGGCATTAGTATTGTCACTAATATCAACCTCTAATGTAATAATGATGAGTATGTTCTTATGGATATCAAACTCTTGTGTGGTTGAGATGTTGAGAAAGTGTTGCAAATTTTGAGCTAGTGTTTGTGGTTCTTGGTTTCCAAGTGCTTTTAAAAAAAATTGAATAAAAAAGAGTTCAGTGTGTTAGAATGGTGTTCTCATTTGTGCTCTACATTTCTTCTATATTGAATCTATGCTTATACAGTTTAGATATGTTGGTCAGAGGTATTCAGAGGTGTTATATCCAAAATTTCTAGTTCTAGATAGTTTGGTAGAAGAATTTGTGTTCACTAATGTGTGAACTGTGAAGAAATGTTGTCTGGGATAAATGGAATTGCTCTGCATTTCTTCGTGTTGTGGCTTCTAGTCTTACGAATTGGGAATGTGTCTAAAATGTCTATCTCTATCTTCCATTAGAGTTGTTTGAGTTTTGGTGCTTTGCAAGGTTGCATTCATAAGATGTAGTGTGTGGAAAGTTAATTGGTTGTATAAAATGATTATATTCTTCATATATATGAAGTTGTGAAATATTTTTTGGATTTTAGGGTATTGATGGAATATTATAGATTGTTATTATATTTTGTGTGGTTTGTGAGTCTTCTTTGGATTTGTTGAAGTGTGTACTTAAAATATTAAGGGTGTTAACACAAGTTCAGTTGACCTATCATGTTAGCACTAATTAGGGATATGCTTTGATGTTTTTGGAAGCATGGAATGGTGTGTCAGTGTAGATTTGAGACTAAGTTAAGTTGTGGCATGGTCCACCTTCACTTCTTTCCACCGTGGAAGTGTTTGGTTCTAACCTATTTTGAATTTACATGTTTGAAGTGCATAGATGATGTTGGAGATTATTTTCAAGGTTTCAGATGGTATATGTGTGATGAAGATTTGTGGGTGGTATGTGTGTGATGTGAAATGTATTGAGGTGAAAAAATTGATTGAGTGAAATGTAAGCTTTGATGATTAAGACTATTAGAAGCAGTGAGCAGAAGGTATTTACATTCTTCATAATACTTGAGGTTACTAGAGGTAGTGAGTTGAAGGTTGTGGATGGTCTAGAATTGTAATGGTGGATCTTTCTTTTTCTCTGAGATACATTTCTCATTGTAACAATCTTCTTTATTCTTCTTTCTAGTCTAATAGTGACCCTTTGGAAATGTTCCCTTCTTTATTGTGGGTAGTGTGCCCTCTTGTAGTGAGCCTATTGTATTCAATATTGCAATTACTTTATTTTGTAAGCTAATCATCACCATGGTTTTTCCCTTCTTGGGTTTTCCATGTAAATATAGTGTTTGATGCGCTTTTGTCTCATTTATTTACTTTCATACTAAGTTTGATTAAGGTTTTAAGGACTAATAAGGATCTAAATAATAATTATGGTTTTGATGTTTTAACATACAATTGATTCACCCCCCCCTCTCAGTTGTCTTGTGCATTCAACAATTGGTATCAGAGAAAGGTTCCTTCGAAGAAAGATTAACCGGTTTGAGGTAGATCTAGATGGAACACAAGAAGGAGGCTCCTCTATTTGATGGATCAGATTATGCTTTTTAGAAGACCAAGATGGAAGGTTTCCTTGTCTCCGTAGGGTTTGGAGTTTAGAATTCAATTGAAGATGGATATACCATGCCTACAAATGGTTTGAATTATAATGATGAGATCAAGGCTTATGAGAACAATGGAAAAGCAAGATATTCTCTCTTGATTTTTCTTGCTAATTCAAAACTTGTGAAATTTATGAGCTTAAAATCTACCAAGGAGATCTAGAAAAATCTAGAAAGTATCTATGAAGGAGATAATAGGGCAAGAAAGCAAAGATGCAGAATCTAAAGACTAATTTTAAAACCCTAAAGATGTTAAGGGATGAAGATATTGCAAGCTACATGCATAGAGTGGGTGAAGTTGACAATTTCATCAGAGGCCTTGGTGGAAAACTAGAAGAAGATGAGGTGGTAAAAAAGGTACTAAGAACTCTTCCTAAATCTTATAGCTCTAAATTTTATGCTATTGAGTAATCTCCTATTGAAGAACACAAAAACCATCAGAAAGAGTAATCTCCTAGATCTGCAAGATCTGAAACCAAATATCAGAAGATTGCAGATCCAAAACATTTCTCCCAGTCCATAACCAGATAACTTTGACAAACCAGTTCACACACACCGGTGAAGATAACTTTTACTCTCCATCGAACTAGGAGTTGAAACTCAAAATATATGATCCATTTAAGCTTATGAACACACCTACATATCTGCATAGACATAGGATCAGCATAGAAAAAATGCGGACCACAATACCAGAGCATGCTCAGAACACGCTTCAACACAACTTTCATTATTTCTCAATTTTTTTCAAAAGCACTTGGCAAATACACAAGCTACTCAACCTGTACAATGTTGACATCAATGACAACACCACTAGACACATCCATACTTGCAACATAAGCTATAATTAAATTGTAAGGATCTGCATTCAGTGAGCAGTGGGATACATTGGCTATATGGGCCCTAGCCCCTAGCACCAGAAAACCTAACATTGCAAACCTTGCAACAGATTATAGAGGGGGCTTGATAATAAAGAGAGTGTCAAAGAAATCAGCTCTTGAAGTAGTAACAATGTCAATTAATGTTGCTCAATTTGAAAAAGAAACTGTGGATTTTGTAATTGCAAAAAAGGAACATTTTAGAAAGCAATACAATGACTTGTTGGTTGATTATGGAAAGTATCAACAACAAAAAATGTAGTTACAAACAGAGTTAGCACTGCTAATGAAGAAATTGCAAAACTTGCAATCAAGTGAACAACTGCAGCCTGGTGTTGATTCTCTTGCTACTCCATATGATCCAACACCTACTGACCACACCCCTTTAGCAAGTTCCTCATGGACAATTGTGCCTTATTTCTTCAACTTTGTTCGTAAAAGATGCTTCCCTGACAATCATAATTGTAGATGTCAATCTAAACATAAAGATGAGATTATTTATTATAATTGTGCAAATATTAGCCATCATAATAGACTTCAAAGGTATGGCCTCAACCCATTTTGTAAATTAAATAGTAGCATTAATAATAAATGAATGTCTCTCGCAAGAGCTTAGGGAAGTTTTTTCCACCAAATCTAATCCCCACATGTAGAAAATGACCAAAGTGATGTAAAGAGTGAGGATTCAAGAAAGAGAAAGAAAATGTGTCTTTTCCACTTATGCAACTTTATATTATGTGCTCTCCACATCAATAATTAAAGGTCAAAGTTCTTCATACTTTACTTCTACTCATAGATTGACCTCATCTACTACACAAATGTACCCAAAAAAAATCTTTTTTAATTTTCCACATTGATCTTCCACACCTCTTTGGCATACCCATCACCAATGTGCAATTGCTAATTATAACATTTATTCCACCGGATTTGTGGGAGTTCATAAAAAACTGGAAATGAAATGCTATGCATAGGGAAATGGCTAACTAAAAATTGATGGAATCCATCGAAAATGGTAACGTGAAAATAAAGGATTGGAGAAGGTGATGTAAGTGGGGGCCACCTAAGCAATTAAGCGGTTAAGCAATTATAATCAAAATGAAGTTATGCATGGCTACAAAGGAGCCATGAGCCAAAAAGTGATGAAGGGTTGGAAAAGAGCCATCATAAAAGTGAAATGTATGACTACAAAGGAGCCACCTAATCAACATGAAGTTGTATAGGATTGTGAAGAAGTCATCAAAACGTATTCCATTAGATTGATTTTGATGTTTAGTGGTTAAAATATTATTATGGCTGTATGAGTTGTATTGTCCGGCTGTGTTAGCTCTTGTCTCTTTTACTGTCAAAGCTGGCTGTTCGACTGTCTTTGTCAGAAGATTTGTAACTGTTATTTGTAAGCTTTAAGCCAATTTTTTGTTTTGAACCTCAAAATGGAAGCTTAACAAAGTGTTCTTCCACTACTGTAAGGTGGCTAGTTAATTCGTAACCAGAATTTCGTTTTTTGGTTTAGCGTTACACTTTATTCTTTGCTTACCCTTGTACGAAAAGAGAAAGTGAGCCGGGTAAAGTAATCTGTGCAATGCAGGTACAATCACATGTGAGCGTGGCGTACGCTGTTGGGCTGATCGACTCCTAACAGAAGCGTTTAAGCCCGGCCCATTCTACGTCATGGATGTAGAATGCCATAACAATTCCCCTTCCCTCCTCCAACCTACAAATAGGAGCGTCAATTATTAGTATCTGCAGTTGAAGATAATTTTTCCCTTTGTTCATCACAAGTGTTATCATTGGGTCCGTCTTTGCAAACAGGAGGAGGGGTGGAAGGAAGAAGGAGCCAGTATGGCAGCGTTGTTGATTACTCCGCCTACCCACTTCCACCATCCCATCAGATGGCCCCAGAATGGTCCAAACGCAGTCCACGCCCACACCACTACATTCTGGGGATTTCTCATGGGATGGTGGAAATTGGTAGGCGGCGTAATCAACAACCCTGACATACTGGCCTTATGTGTGGCCATTCGGAAGCTGAAACCCTCACGCTGGAACCTGAATCTGGACAACGCGAGCACTCTGGCAGAGGGAGATGGAGATGGACCGCCAATTTTCTCTACAGCTACTGGAATTTGCATCGTTTCCGTGGCTGCGGCACAAGTTTCCGACGCCGGACAGGCCATACAGGGTGCCCGTTGATACCCGGCTTGATTGTCATAATCACGGCGCCCCTGGCTTTTCTTATTTTAGTTGTTATTAATTCGAGCCATTATAGTGCTCGCTATCTCAGCATGTTTTTCATTTACAATGTCCTTATTGTACTGAGTCGAGGCATGAAAGTAGATATAATACTTATTACTGCTAGAAGATTTTCACCGTAATCACTTGAAAGTTTACAGCAGAAGGTCTTTAATCTCAGAATAAACATTTAGATTATGCAAATTAGTTCGTTTAGATAAGATTTACGTTGGACATTTCAATTTTCTTCCCCTGTTATTCAGCGTTTTCACATGTAGCCTGTGCTTTTTGATTTCTAAATAAAATCCGCAACACGTGATCATAAGTAGTTTAGGTATATGCTCAATTACAATCATCGTCTTTCTTTCCATAAAAAGCAAGACCGTGTTTTATGGTTACAACCGACTGTTCTGTTTGTAGAACTTCGGATATAAAAAGCAATTGTTTAAATAAAAACATTTTCCACGCTTTCTGTCCGTTTACCAGAAGTAGATCTCCAATGACGCGTTCTAAACCATGGTAAATAAACCAATTGCATTATGAATGAAGCGACGGAGACACGAGAAGAGCGTCTAAAGAAACTACTGTTAGATAACAATTTTAGTTTATGAGATTACAAACTTAATCATTAAAAACTTCAGTATTATTTTGATAATGAATTTATTTGTTTTTTAAAAATTGTTTTTTTTAACAATTCTTTTAAAGAAACTACTGTTAAAAAGTCGCATATTTGATATTAAAAATAAAATCTCAAAATATTATTACTTTTAATTTCAAGTATACTAGAAGGAACAAAGAACACTTCAAAATTGAATAAATATGGAGGAGGAATTGATGGTGGTTCATGCTAGAGAAACTAACCATGCGAATCCTACTACTTTATGTGGTTTTAAATAAAGTTTGTTTAAAATGTGTACTATTTTATATATTTTTTTACTATACTTTTAAAGTCAAGTTATCAATATTATTATGAAATTTTGTGATTGTTATATTAAAATACTCATTGTAAGGAAGCAAAGGTGTGCGGAATCGCTTCCTACGCTAATCTTGAGAGAACGATTATGCAAATTTCAACTTAACTGATTACAAGAATCTCAAGAAACATACAAGAACATGAATAAAACAATGAACACATAACACAATAATTATCGTGGGGAAAACCCTTACGGGAGAAAAACCCCATCCTCTGGAACCTGCATAATGTATTATCAAATCAAAGAAGATTACAATACACTTGCAATGCAAGTTCTTACAAGAGCATCACCTCAACTCAAGCTTGGAGAGATATCACTAGCATCCTTCTAGCACCCAGCCTTGCAAACAAAACTCCATTATACAAACTCCTCCCCAAGCCTTCCTTATATAGTGATTTACAACCTGGAAACCATTTGTGGTTTTACAAAATCATGGGCTTAACCACCATGCCACATGTTGCCCATTTTTGACATTTACATTTCCAAGATGAAAAAACAACCAGGTTAAAATAGTAATCCCGTCCATAATTTTGTCCTCTAGTTTAGACCTCCATAAAAGACATAAAACAGATTAACTATGCTCTAAAAATGGCCCTCCTATATTCTACTAAGGACAAGGCACCTTTTAACAACGCATACACCTTTTTCCAATGCATAAACATGTGGAAAACTGCCACAAACAAATTCTGTAATTTTCCTGGAAAAGGCTTGCAAGGTTGAGACATATTTCTCAACAATCTCCCACTTGTCGAACACCTTGCAAGAGTTAGGGGATCCAAAATATCATGGACTTAATTGCTAGGGGCCGAAAGGCCCATAGACTCTGAACACCATCTGAACTTCTCTGTGCTCACAGGTTTAGTTAATGCATCAGCAACATTCACCAAAGTGTCTACCTTCTCCAACTTCACCTTGCCATCCTCAACCATATCTCTCACAAAATGATATTGTACATCAATGTGTTTGGTCCTGGCATGAAAAGTCGGGTTCTTCGCTAGGCAGATTGCACTTTGACTGTCACTATAAATTGTCACTGCACCCTGTTTGAACTATATATCTGAATACAATCTCTTAAGCCAAATGGCTTCCTTACAGGCATGAGTAGATGCCATATACTCTGCCTTTGTAGTGGACAAGGCAACCACAGCCTGTCGCTTGCTCATCCAACTAATTGCACCACCAAATAATGTAAACACATATGCACTGGTGGATCTTCTTCTATCAACATCACCAGCCCAGTCTAAATCCACATAGCCTCGAATATCTAAGGAATGCTTGTTTCCTATTCCATGAAAACATATAGAGTACTCTGAGGTACCCTGCAAGTATCTGAAAACTCTTTTAACTGCATCCCAATGTGCTCTTCCTGGATTAGAGATGTAACGGGAAAGTACTCCCACTGCTTGGGCAATGTCTAGTCTTGTACAAACCATAGCATACATCAAACTTCCAACAACACTCTGGTATGGTACTTGACTCATCTCTTCCATCTCCAATGGGGATGTAGGACACTGTGAATTAGAAAGCTCTGTTCCCATCGTAACAGGAACACTCAATGGTCTAGAATCCTGCATATTGAATCTTTTCAAAATAGTACCAACATACTTACTCTAGCCTAGCCAAAGCTTTCTGTTTTGTCTATCTCTTACAATCTCCATTCCCAGAATGTACATTGCTACACCAAGATCTTTCATTTCAAACTTCGCTGAGAGTTGAGATTTTAATTCTGTAATCAAACCTTTTTCCTTTGCCAATAAATAACATGTCATCGACACAAGGCAACAACCAGGAAACGATCACCATCAGATTTGAAATATATACAATGATCAGATTTAGATCGCACAAATCCCAAACTCAACACATATGTATCAAACTTCTAGTACCACATCCTAGGACTTTGTTTCAAACCATACAAGGATTTCTTCAACTTATAGACCAAATGACTTTTACCTTTTACCACATAGTGCTCTGGCTGTGTCATATAAATTTCTTCCTCCAAGTCTCCATGAAGGAAAGTTGTTTTCACATCCATTTGCTCGATCTCTAGATCATAGGCTACTGCAATAGAAAGCAAAAAATGAATGGATGTCATTTTAGCTACAGGAGAAAAAATCTCACCATAATCTACCCCCTCAACCTGGGAGTAACCCTTAGCAACCAATCATGCTTTGTACTTCTCAATGCTTCCATCTAAACTCATCTTCTTTTTGAACACCCATTTACAACCAACAGGTTTTCGTCCTTCAGGCAATGGTACAAGGTCTCATGTATCATTCCTCTTAAGAGCTACCATCTCTTCATCCATGGCTATTTTCCAAGACTCTGAATCATTCATACCAAGAGCCTCTTCTACAGATCTTGGTTCATCGATGCTAGCATTCAAAGCAAATATACACCTCCAATCATCAGGAGAATATCCATACCTATCAGGTGCTTTTCTTTGTCTAGTAGTCCTTCTAGAAAACTTAGGTTCTGGTTCTGGTTCCTCTTCTTCCTCTGATGATTCAGAACTCGTAGAGCTCTCTTCGACATCTTGTCTTTCTAAGGGCCTCGATTCAACTTTCTCTGGTGTAGCAGGTAGTTGAATCACATCTTTCGTTTCCTCTATTTGTTCTGGCTACACTAAAATAGAAGATGTCTTAGTTTCTCTAAAAATAACACTTCTGGAATAAAAAACCTTTTGTGCAACAAGATCCCAAAGCTTGTATCCTTTCACACCATAACTGTATCCAATGAAAATACATTTAACAGCTTTTTTATCAAATTTTGTCTGCTTCTCCTTTGGCACATGAGTATATGCCTCACAACCAAAAACTCTTAGATGTCTAAGTGAAGGCTTGTGGCCCGACCATGCTTCCATTGGCATTTTATCAACAAGAGCTGATGTAGGAGACCTGTTTATCAGGTAGCAGGCAGTGGCTACAGCTTCAGCCCAGAACTTTTGTTCTAGTCCAACACCACTCAACATACTCCTAGCCTTCTCCATCAGGGTCCTGTTCATTCTTTCTGCAACTCCATTGTGTTGTGGAGAATACGGAGCTGTCTTCTGTCTTTTAATACCACAATCTTTACAAAATGTATCAAAATCATTAGAGCATTATTCACCGCCATTATCATTTCTCAAACATTTTATTTTATTTCCAGTCTACAACTCTACCATTGCTTTAAATTCTTTGAAATGACTGAAAACTTCAGCTTTACTCCTAAGAAAATAAACCCATGTTCTTCTACTGAAATCATCAATGAAAGAGACATAATAAACTGATTTACCAACAGAAGGAACATCAACTGGACCAAATACATCTGAATGGATCAGATCCAATATACATGAACGCTTATGAGAACTGGAGTAAAACTGAATGCAGTTTTGTTTTCCATAAATACAATGCTCACAAAAATCAAATTCAAGATTGCAATCATTTAACCCATCAACAAGATTCTTATTTTTCAAGGTCCGTAGACCCTTCTCACCTATGTGGCCAAGTCTTTAGTGTCATAACATGGTCTTCTCTACAAGCAGCTTTGATTTGGTAGACAGAGCACCCTTGGGTACCCAAAAACCACGACCATTTATTGAAAGAGAAAACCTCTCCTTTTCCAACAGAGTAGTCTTTTTCACAATCTTATCAGAAGTACTATTGCACTCAACCGTGCATGCATCAAGCTAGTACAGTGTACCCAATCTGCTTCCTCTTACTATTACCATAGCACCTCTTACCATTTTCACACCTGCTTCAGAGAACTGTACATGCACACCCGCATGTATTAGTTTACTAACAGATAACAAATTTCTTGCTAGTCTCGGGATATGCAAGACACCATCAAATCTTCTAATTCTACCATCAAAAAATTTTACACGAATACTTCCAAGGCCAACAATATCAAGAATAGAGTTATCACCCAAATACACCTTACCACCATCAAAATTTTCATACTTACTAAACCAATTTCTATTTGGAGTCATGTGGAAAGATGCACCTGAGTCTATTAACCATGCATTATCACCTGCATGAGTGGCCAAGGCTGTGATAAAAGCGTCTCCATCTTCCTTCTCGGACTCAGAATCAAAATCTTGCTTCTTTTTCTTCTTCTTCTTTTCCTCTTTGCAATCCTTTCGGAAGTGTCCAGATTTACCACAATTCCAACATATCACCTTGGACTTACCAGGGGATTTTGATTTCCCCTTATTCTTGGACTTAGAACAGCCATGCTGCTTTTCGTTCTTGCCTCTTTCCTTTGGTCTTCCTCGAACACTCAAAGCCTCTTTAGCATTCAAAGAGACCTTCCTTCTCATCTCCTCAGAAAGTAGAGAACCAACAACATCCTCCATCTTCAAGACAACAGAAGTGCTCCCTATGGCCATGACAAGGTTGTCCCATGAATCTGGCAACGAACATAGTAGGATTTGGCACCTTTCTTCTTCATCCATCGCTACCCCAACTGAGGTCAACTGAATCACCAACATATTGAAACTTTCCAGATGCTCAAGAATTCATCCACCTTCTTCCATTCTCAAGGAATATAATTTCTTCCTCAAGAAAATCTTGTTAACAAGTGATTTCGCTTGATAGATCTCACTTAGCTTCTTCGCGGTAGACTCTTCATGCACATTAATCAGAATTGAGTCTGCAAGACACAATCTTATGAGACCTTTAGCTTTTCTATCCATCACATCATATTGTGTAGCTAAATTCGGATCTGTAGGCCTTAGCTTATTCTCATCCACCGCATCCCATAGATCCCGATCAATCAACAGATCTTCCATCTTTAGCTTCCACATCTCAAAGTTTATGCCAAAAAACTTTTCTACATCAATCCTCCTCAACATGCTTGTCATCTTTACGATCTTGCAATACAAAAAATGAAATACTCTGCACAAGCTCCCACTCAAACCTTGATTAGCTCAAAAAACCCTGTACCCAACAAACAGAACCAAAACTGGCCAGGCTCTGATACCACTTGTAAGGAAGCAAAGGTGTGTGGAATCGCTTCCTACGCTAATCTTGAGAGAACGATTATGCAAATTTCAACTTAACTGATTATAGGAATCTCAAGAAACATACAAGAACATGAATAAAACAATGAACACATAACACAATGATTATCGTGGGGAAAACCCTTACGGGAGAAAAACCCCACCCTCTGGAACCTGCATAATGTATTATCAAATCAAAGAAGATTACAATACACTTGCAATGCAAGTTCTTACAAGAGCATCACCTCAACTCAAGCTTGGAGAGATATCACTAGCATCCTTCTAGCACCCAGCCTTGCAAACAAAACTCCATTATACAAACTCCTCCCCAAGCCCTCCTTATATAGTGATTTACAACCTGGAAACCATTTGTGGTTTTACAAAACCATGGGCTTAACCACCATGCCACATGTTGCCCATTTTTGGCATTTACATTTCCAAGATGAAAAAACAACTAGGTTAAAATAGTAATCCCGTCCATAATTTTGTCCTCTAGTTTAGACCCCCATGAAAGACATAAAACAAATTAACTATGCTCTAAAAATGGCCCTCCTATATTCTACTAAGGACAAGGCACCTTTTAACAACTCATACACCTTTTTCCAAAGCATAAACATGTGGAAAATTGCCACAAACAAATTATGTAATTTTCTTGGAAAAGGCTTGCAAGGTTGAGACATATTTCTCAACACTTGTAAGGAAGCAAAGGTGTGCGGAATCGCTTCCTATGCTAATCTTGAGAGAACGATTATGCAAATTTCAACTTAACTGATTACAGGAATCTCAAAAAACATACAAGAACATGAATAAAACAATGAACACATAACACAATGATTATCGTGGGGAAAACCCTTACGGGAGAAACTAACCATGTGAATCCTGCTACTTTATGTGGTTTTAAATAAAGTTTGTTTAAAATGTGGACTATTTTATATAATTTTTTACTATACTTTTAAAGTCAAGTTATCAATATTATTATGAAATTTTGTGATTGTTATATTAAAATACTCATCCCCCTTTGACTTATGTTTTGTGATTTCTTTTATTAAGACATGCTGCATCTTATACATGTTTACAAGTGGCATATTATTGTGTTAAATTAGGCTCATTAGCTTATTCTATATGATCCATATATCTCTCATTCACTATCATATATCAAATTCATAAATGTAGATTAGACCCAAAATGTGTCAATACATGTACATTTGAAGCTCTAAATTTGAAAATATAAAATTTAAATTTAAATCATGTTGAGCTTAGCTAACATATGTATGGATCTATTTGATATGACATTATATATAAGGATATGCATCATTCTATTTCAAATCACTTTGAAGGTTCGTATTTTTATTGCTTTAGTAGAAGATATATAATTATAAGCATATTCAATACTTATATATAGTACTCAATCATTGGTCGAATTGATCAAATAATTTCACCTAGGAGATTGTCTGAATAAAAATTTAATTCTTTCTTAGGAAGTTCCTAAATTATGTTTGTAGACACCAACCCATATAGATGTAAGTATAATGAATAAAGATGAATCTTCTATAGTTTTTATTCCTCACTATCACTTGCATGGATTGGTTCAATTTTGTAGGAACCTGTCTTTACCAATGTTCAATATAATAATCAATCTATTGATTTTGAGTTCTTTGTCTTACAAGACTCTAGATTTTAGTATATTGGCAAATGATTTTCTAGGTTCCCCAAAACTATATGCCATTAAAAAAATTAAACTATTACTATACAAACTAAAATCCTACTAATATTATGTTCATAGTATTACCTCTATCTCAATGCCTAACAAAATCCTTCATCAAAACAATTCATCTCGCATTTATTAAACCACAATATAATGTTTAATCCAATTTATTAAAATTAAGTTAGTTAAGTAATATTTAATAGTTAATTTTTTTATAAATATTAACAATTAATTTAGTATATCATGATAAGTCAAACAAAATAAATTATTGAGTTAATGAATTGTTCACAATTTAGAAAATATTTGAAAAGGAAAATTAAAATTAATAAGTTAACCCCTTGAGAAAAAAAAAAAATGTTAATTATATTGGGACTCATTTTTATAGTATATATTTTTTCTTAAGTCTATACTCCTTTGTGCACTTAGACCTTATTTTCGTTGTCACATATAACCTACCTAAGAAATCATTTATGGATATCCATTTGTCAAATTTTCCTAAGTGTTATTCTTTCTTCTCCCAATGTGCTTATCATATATTTTAAGGTATAAGGATCCTAAAAATTTCAAAGTTAGAGGTGTTTTATTTCTCGGGAATGTTTTGAATCTTAGAGTTATGAGTTTTCCTTCCCAATATGCCTTTTCTTGTAAGACTTCATTTTTAATTTTTCCTTATCTAAATATTAAACTTTCAAATAATGAAATAACATTAATGAATTCACCAAATTCATTCTCTTTCCCGTTTATTTTTTTGGAGTTTTCGTAAATCCCTTTCATTCATTCCCTACTTTCATTACATTTCCTATTGAGAACATCATTTCTCCTTATCGAGATCCATTTCATCTATCCTCCACTTTAATTCTCTTTCCCTATTAGAAAGCTTGAATTTCCCTTCTCAATGTCCCTTTCATGTATTCCCTACATTATCCTTTATATTTTTTGTTGTTTTCCTCTTATTGACATCATTTTTTAACTAATGTTCAACTCCAAAAAAATTTATAATGTTGTCTCATTAATTCATCATAAGTTCAAATGAATCCTTATTTGGGTAGCTCATTATATATCCTTCAGTTCAAACCCATGAGTCTCCAACAATGGTATGTGTTATGAGATATCCCTCACCCCTCATGTTCCCCTTTTCTCCCTTATCCTACTTCTCTCTCGAGCAATAATCCATGCATATCCTTCATTGCTAATGTAATGCAAAAGAAATATATTGGTCATGTAAGAAGTCAAATTTTTAGGGTTTGTGAACCTTTTGAGCCTTGGATAATGTTCAAAACTAAATCTCTAAAGAAGCCAAATAAAATTTTGTAAGTTCATTTTTTGGGATGTTTCTAACTCTTTGAAAACTCAAAAAACTTTACAAAAAATAAGGAAGATCTTCAATATATCAAGAAGCTCATTATTATGTGAACTCACAAAAAAATTTATAGAAAAATGGATGAGTTTAATTTTTCAATAGGTTCTTCACTTCTTAAACTCATCAAAATGTAGAATTTTTTTAAAAAGGGCCATAATTCTCCAGGAAAGAAGGAAAGTCGTCAATTAGGTTTCAAATTTCAATAATTTCATAAGTTTATGAACTCACTCGAAATAAAGTAATAATGGAAGAGAAATAATAAGGGTGCCTAGGAGTTTAATGTTTCTTGAACTTTAGCAATTCAAGTCTACTAATTTTTTTATTCAATATATTATTATGTTTGAGAGTTCTAGGATTTCAAATTTTTTAAACTAAGTTTCCCTTCCTAGGGTCATACCATTCCATTGGCGAAGGACTTTCTATGTCCTTTCACATTTATTGTAGATTATTTTGGGCATTTCTTTATGGCTTAAATCAACTCTAGCCCAACATTTCTTGTTGATGTTGATGGTGTGATGGATCTACATAGTTTATCCACTTAAAAAACATCACAAGAAGTTTGTTTGGAAGGTATTCCATGAGGCATGTCCTTTGATATCCTAAGGATGTAGGTTTACCCTTCCTAAATTTGTTAGTTCTTGTGAATGGCTAGAGCAATATAAGTTCTTATTGGTTATTTTGTTCAAAACCAAGTACAAAGAGGTTTCTTCTTATTCACTTTTTCTGAAATCAACCATTTTTAGGTTGTTCTTAAGAATAGACCTTGGTATTTTTTCTATTTTTTGTTGGTTTAGAAATCATGGATATGAGACTTTGTAATCTTAGATGATAAAAAACTTTGTGTTCTTACTTGGATTGATTTAATGGGTCTCAATTTTCCTTGATTGTACTTCTTTTATTCTATGGCCTCTTCCTTAGTGAAGCTTATTTCCATTGAACCAAAGTATTTCTACAAGGCACAACCTCAAAAATGGGTTTATGTGGAAATTGATTTCTCTAAAAAGTTGAAAGAGTCAATAGATATTTGAATAAGAAACATGTGTTATACTCAAAGTATGCTTTACCTTAACTTGCCTAATACATGATTTTGCTACCAATATTTGAAGCATAAAATTAAGGATTTCTCTTTAGTTGCACCCAAGGAAAAATTCCCTTCCTTACATAGTTGAGGCCTCTTATCCTTATGAGGATACCATGAGATATGATCAACAATCAACTACGATTTCACACTATAAAGGAAAACATGTGAGCTATAGAAAGTTGTAGGGTGAGAAAAATGATTCATCGACTTTTAAATAGCTTATCCAACCAATGTTGCAAATTCTCGTGGGAAAGGGAAAGAAATATTTAAGTTTGCAGATGATATCCCTTCCAAACAAATATTTTCTCAAATCACATAGCTAGGATCAATATTTTTTTCATGGCCAACAATGTTACAACTAACGATGATGATTTCACCATAGCTAGACATGTTTATTCAATTTAACTCATTGCCTAAGTAGTTATGATGGTCGCACAACCCTTTAGAATGCTTAAAATTAGGAAAGTATGTTGCTGAAAATAAAAGAATTTTATTACCCAACATTCATTTGGGCTCTCTCAAATTTTTTATGCAATCTCTTCTCCACACTTGATGAGTTAGGCAAAAATAATACTCTTGACTCTTGCTAACAAATTTTATCTCCTAGAAAATTCAAGGTCCCACTAACCTCACTAGAAACTATTCTATAAGGGATAGTCATCATAAGTGGTTTGGTTCAGATTTTGTGTGTGTGAAGTAGGAAAAAAGATCCTAGATCCAACTAGTAGATTAACTAGGATCAACTTATTTTTACCTTGACTCCACATTCAAAGGCAAACCAACAGGGGTTTGAGACCTATTCACAAATTCCATAAAGTACCATTATGTAGTCTAGGGCATGACCACCCTTGACAAGACAATTTTTATCTTAGTTTTTATGCAAAGTTCCTCAATCTCTCTACTCTTATTTTTTCATAATTTTTTATGTTCCAGTTATGTATGTTTCTAAAATCAAATTAGTTTAATTTAGGCTCATAGTTGACCTAGTTTTACATTTACATAATTAAATAAACTCAATTTTCAATCAATTATATCAATCTCGCAAACACAAAAGAGGAAAAAACCCTTATCTACCATTATGACTCTTCCATTGAGGATAGTAGACAAGTGATCTTGTCTATTTAATCTTGGCTCCTCTCTTATATAATTTCACAAAAGATTTTATTTAGACCCTAGATCCCTTTTCGCACATAACAAATGCTAATTACTATAGGGTCACCCATGTATCAATGATTATAAAATATTGATGAAGACTTAAAAAATTCTAAAACCTCTCATAGAACAATGAAGGTGAAAAAATTAGATCAAAGGAGTATTGTAAGTGAAACAATATTTCCATTGAACCAGGAAAACACATACATATCAAATAAGAATGATATTTAATGAAAATTCTAGGGTGGAGATCTAGTCTACATGTGGAATGGAAAATATGACAAGGTTAAATATGACATGTTTGAACCTTGTTTCTTGAGTGATATGGAGTTGTTGAATATTATTGTCAAAACTCATTCACAATTAATGTATGTTGTATTACTTGATGCAAGTGATGATAAGCTACCTTATATATCTAGTGTCATTTTTTTGTCTCTTATTTTTGAATGTATGACTTTATTTTTGTATTCATATATTCATAATCCATGTTTAATCAAGATGATGTGTGATTTTTTATGCCTATGTTTATGTGTCCCTTTATTAGTTTACTACATAATATATAGATTATTTTTTCCTACAAGAGACATATGTTTCAAACCAAAGCCTATTGGAACTCAATCTAATAGCTCCAAAGTTTTCATAAGTGTTAGATACTTTGTTGTGTAGCCTTAATTTTTCCAATAATAAATAATTAATGCAATAAATTTTTTTATGGGTTTTCATTTGTTATTTTTCCTATGGGAACTATATTTTTGTCCCCCATGTGTGTATCGTGCATTAGAATTTATAATAAACCTCAAAATTTCTAAGTGTATGGTGTTTTATATCTAGGGACTATACTAGACTTAATTTTAGACTTTTCTTTCCTAGGACCCATTTTTTTATCAGGATATTTGACTTTCTCATGTTGGAAGACCTTCAAATTATTCCCCACTTTACTTTCTTGCATCACTTTCATCCATTATTATTCTCTTACCTTTCCTTCATTAACATTTCAAACATCCTATTATTGGAATGAGTTATGAGACTGTAGTGTTTAAAATTGCATATGCTTACAATTTCACCTACAAATTTATATCCATTTTAGTTTCCATTACGTAGTATATGTGTAGGCTCATCATATCCCTTGCATCAGCCTTTTTCCCCTCAAGGTGCTCAAAATCCATTTTGAGAAACTACCTTCATAAGTCATTTTTGTGCTAACCTTGGATTTTCCTCATTTCCCACTAATTTTTAGCATGATTTCTCTAGACACTAGCATGCCACGTGATCATCCACACACTCCACTACATCCTATGATATTTTAATGTTCAAATGATCATTCTTGAATGTCTTGTGACTTGTCACCTACCTTGGTCAGTGGAAAAAACTTGGGAAGCCTTGAAACAGCTTGGGAACCTTCTTTTTCCCCAGGTCTTATCACTTTAAAACCTATCCTTTCACTTCATTTGTCTCTCTTATTCTTTCTCTCTTGATATCTCTTGGAAAGTTTCTCTTCTTTTTCATTTCTTTCTCTCAAGATTTAACAACTCTATAGCTTGCTACAACAGTCTCAAGCTCTCATAACGTGTTCTGCATCTCCCTTTTCTCTCACAACCCTCCCTTTCTCTCTTTCTCTCTTAGGATTCCTCAAGCTTTGCATATAATATCTCTTTGTCTTAGGTTTTTGAGCATCATTAGATCTTTCACATCCCTTGTCTACGTATTATATCATCTTTTCTATTTCTCTTTTTATCTATATATCTATATAGTTGTCCATGGAGATGGAAACACTGAAACGAGGGTTTCACTAAGGCACAAAAAAATTCCCTTTGTCTAATGTACGTAGGTGTTGGAGATATTTCTTTGGTTAAGGCTTCATTGTTTGGTCCATTGTGAGAATATTATTTCACTTATTACCTCATTTCATCATTTATATTCCTTATAGTTTTCTTTACCTTATTCTCTGTTATTCTCTATTAATTTTGATATTTCAAGAGTTCTTAATAAGTCAAAATAATATTATTCATCTTGTTGTTTTATATGATAGTCTTGGTTTCCAATCTGTACAAGATACCAATGCATTGCAAGGATGTTCACGCACTATTTTGACGTTCATGGCTAAGAGCCACCATTTTGTTTAGAAAACCTCTATGACCTACTCTTTTTGTTTCTATAACTCTTACCATTTTATCATGTGACCTAAGCTTCATTCCTTGTGGTAGTTGAGGGCCATTTTCTCTTTGAAGACTCTACTTTCCCTAAGAATTGAGGGTAGAAAATTTCCCCCTCTATGGATTAACTTTAAGCCCTAATACTTTTCACTATATTAGAAAATTGGTGAAGGCTTCATTTTTTGGTCTGTTGTGAGAATTTTCTTTCTCTTATTCTCTCATTAGATTATTTGCATTCCTTATAGTTTAATTTACTTTATTCTATGATATTCTCTATTATTTTCCTATATTCCAAGAGTTCCTAGCAAGTCAAAACAATAGTAGTCATCTTGTTGTTTTATGTGATATTCTTGATTTTCAGTCTGTACTAGATGCCAATGCATTATGGGTATGTTTGTGCATCATGTTGTTATCCACAGTTTAGAGCTTGCCATTTTGTCTAGAAAACCTTTGTGACCTACTATTTTTTGTTTTTGGAACTCTTACCATTTTATCTCATCATCTGAGCTTCGTTCGTTGAGGCGGTTGAGGACTATTTGTTCCTTGAAGACTCTGTTGGTCTTGAGACTTGAGGATGGAAAAGTTCCTCCTCTATGGAGAAACCCTTAATCCCTAATACTTTTCACTATATTATCTCATTATGATCATAGATTTAGATATGTCCATATTCATGTTGCTTTTATAAGGTAAACCTAACTCCATAACACTTGTATGGGTTATGAGACACCCTCAACCCCATATGTTGCCTTTTCCTCCCTTCTCCTATATTCCTTCAAAGTTCCCTTTTAACATCTCATCCCTTTCTAAACTAATCTAAGGGGATACATTTTAGCTAATAAATAATCATAACTTATAAAGGTTCATGAACTTTTGATAAAGGAAAATGGAGTGTTATTTTTTTTGGGAAGTTTAAGAGTTTAAAAACTCCCCAAAACATTAGTAATAAAGAAGAATAAATTATGTCAAATTATTTAAAATTTTATGAAGACCTTGAATAAATTAATAGAAAAATGGACTAGTTCAATTTATTAATTGGTTACTAAGTTGCTAAAATCACTAATTTTTTTCAAAGTTTGAGAACTACTAAAATTATTGATCTAAGAAAAACTCATCAACCATGTTTGAAACATTACTAAGTCCATGAGTTTACAAACTCACCAAAAACATAACTAAATGAAAATACTAACAAGTGTTTCAAGGATTTAAATCGATCTCGAAATCTCAAAAATTCCTATCTGATTCAAAATGTTAATAAGTTTGTGAGTTTTTCAACACTCTAGAAGGAAAGAAAGGAAAGTGATAAATAGAAAGAAGATGGGTTGTTGATGAGTTTGTAAGTTATTGAACTTGTCAAAATTATAAAGGGTTTTGGAAGAGCTTAAGTATTCAAAAAGTAATGGAGAAAGTAAGGATAATGAAAATTTTATGATAAGAAAAGGAAACAAAAGGAGTATTCAAATTCTATGACTTGTTATTATTTTACATTTTTTGTTTACTTATAGGATATAAATCTATGAGAGTGAATAATTTATCTATTCACTTTAGCATAAGTGTACTTAGCTTGATGAGGTTAGACAACATCTTGTCTAATTGAATGTGCAACCTTTTAGGTCTCTAGAGGTTACCTAGTCATTTGGTAAACCTCATATGCATGCCTTTTGATATTAGAAGACTTTCCATCTCACCTCAAAGGTCACTCTTGTAGCCATTCAACACTTGTTACCAAGGTTGATGACTTGGTCAAATAGGTTGTTTGTTTGTACATTCCAAGTGATCCATCATGGGGAACTTGTCAATCCACATGATAGGTGGATTGCCTCTTCCTTGTCTATATACGCAAGCCTTCCTCATCATTATATTTTGAGTCGACTCAATACAATGGTTGATATTGTTCACTTGTGCTTGTTATTTGATCTCTAGATTTCCAGGTTCTTATATAGTATTAGAGTGCTTGGAGATAGCTATAGGCTTGAAGAAAATTGATTGTATTTTGTTTATCCCATTGCCCTTTGTGAGCCGTTGGCGTTTGAGATTGCTCCTCTCAAGAGGCAAGCATAAAACTCATCCCAAGCACTAAAGGATTATATGTCATTCATCACGTGCAAAAGGAGTAGATATTGGAGGGTCATATTATTTGTTTGGTAGCACCCAAATATTCACATTGTAGAGTTTGTTTGCAATACAATCTCAAGAGGAGGCATGAATAACAAACATCAACTAGAGATCATTCATTCACCCATTCATTCTGTGGCCATTTGATTGGGTGTGGACAGAGCATGCGGTTTTTACGTTGAGTCACTTCTCCTCACGTTGCTCGACCGGTCCATTCACTGGTGCTCACACGTTGGTCGACCACGCTAATCGACCTGCCCATTCAGACACAGGAAGACACGCTTCAGCCAGTGCCGAGACCCAAAGTCATTCCTCACATGGCTGCCCTCAACCCTCATGCGGTTTTTCTCTATCATTTTGCACCTGTGTGCTAATTTTATTTGGCAGATTGGGGTTGCAGAAGTGGAATCTGGCCTTGTGCGATTTGTATATTTGAAACAGTCACCCTCACACATTGGATTGGCATTGTTTGGCATGAAGACAGTCGATCTAGCCCACGCCCTCAGATTTGGATGCTTCTTGACAATCGAGAGGTGTCAAATTTGGGCACTACCATTCGACATGACTCAGACTTATGATTGTAGATGACCCGCTCATTTTCCCATTGACTCCAACACACCTCCACCAGCGACCTTTTCCCCTTTGAATCGAACAAGTCCCAATACGACTCTAATTCACTTAGGCGACTTCTCCTCCACTAAGTCTTGCAAAGACCCGATCAAATCTCTAATGGCAGTTCCAATTAGGTAGCATTGGAAATATTTGTACTAACATTTTTTTTTTTCTAGCTGTCACAATTTTCTTTTAAGTAATTTTTTGGAGTGACCAGTTGGGTAAACATCAAAATTTAGAAAGGAGGGTTATTTATTTTGCTTTTTCATAATTGGCAAAGGTTTTTTTTCATTTGTAATAATTTGAAAAGGAGGGGGCTCATAATGGCTGTTTTCATTTTGTGTTTTTGTCATTTTCTTGATATTTGAAAGGAATACTTAATCTATGTCTTTTTTATTCACCTAATGACATAAATGACAAAAAATTGTAAGAACTCAAAATAGAAAATAATTTTGTAAATGCACTCACATAAAGTTCCACAAAAATTGAATGTGTGTTCCTTAGGGAGGGAATTTGGGAATTTTGTAATTACACTAAATTATAAAGTGTAATGGGGGGTTGTCTAGAGCCTTGATTAGCCATCACAGTTATAGATCCTTGTGATTCTTGTGAAATGCATGTGTTGCCTTGATTTTCCATCATAATAACGGATTCTAGTGATTCTTGCCTCATGCGTGTGCACCTTGATGCACACCCTTTTTCAGTTTCTTGTACATCTTTTGAACCTAATTCTAGGTCTAACTTCCTCGCACACTTTTAGCCCGATTTGAGTTAGTATGGTTACATATCTTAGCATCAAGGAGGGATTATGACAGTGTTATGCTAATGCTTCTTTCAATGGAGCATGAGAGTGGCCTTCTACTTTGGGGAGTCTCATAGACCTTCTATCTTGATCTCTCATATAGGGGATTATTTTAGTGGATCACATTTTGTGAGGCTCTAGAACTCCAGAATCAAAGTACTACATGTATTTTCAACTCCATAGAGTTTGATTTCCTATGTGTACTCATGGTTGAGTAGTGTTCCATATATTCACTCATGTAGTGTTGTGTATCTCTTCTTTATCTACATTTCTTGGAGGTTTGTTGATTCCAGCAAACACTAGTTCATTATTTGTAGAGTTTACAACTTCAACATGCTTTAGGAATTTTTCATCATCATGTTCCTATCATCATGGGATATCTTTTTAAGAGATCTTATACGTCTCTTTCTCTTTTTTGGATAGGAGGTTTCTTCCCATTGGGTTTTCTCTTTTTCCTCCATTTACGAGAGATTTTATTGCACATGGGTACCTCACCAAGCCTCATAGTTGGGAACAATTTCTTTGTATCTATTACACTTTTGTGATATCCCCAAGTATCACTTAGGGGGGTGTTAGAATGAATAATTTATCTATTCACTATAGCTTAAGTGTACTTAGGTTGATGAGGTTAGACAACATCTTGTCTAACTAAATGTGCAACCTTTTAGGCCTCTAGATGTTACCTAGTTTTTTGGTAAGCATCATATGAATACAATTTGAGGTTGGAAGACTTTTTCTCTCACCTCAAAGGTTACTTTCATAGTTATTCAACGCTTGTCACTATGGTTGATGACTTGGCCAAATAAGTTGTTGGTTTTCACATTCCAATTGATCCTAAGGTTGACACCTATAGGACACTTGTCTACTTATTTTTGCCACATCATGGGGCACTTGTCAATCGGAATGATAGGTGGACTGCCTCCTCCTTGCCTATATATGCAAGGCTCCCTCATCATTGTATTTTGGGTTGACTAAATACATATTTGGGTTGTTCATTGTGCTTTTTATTTTATCTCTTTAATTTCTAGGTTCTTATAATTCCATCTACTAGGAGTAATATCACCTATTTTTAATGAATATCTCTATAAATTTTAAGGTATCTTCCCATGCCTCAACACAAATAATTAGTTCACTATTAATATAGAGGAAAAATATAAATAGAAGAACAAAATTCCTCTATGCTTTTCTAGTATTGCTAGAAGTCTTGGCTTTGGTTTTAGGAATGATCTAGGGAGAGACTGTGACTAAGGATCATGTGCATCCCTTGTTGTATGTCAAATTTAGATATTTTCATATTTAATAAATATTTAACAATGCCTAACTCTATTAATCTTTCATGAATGAAACAATAGTTAAAGTATTCATTTTTCTGGTGGTTAGTAAATTTCACTTCACTCAATCACATTAGAAATAATACTCTAGGATTTAAAATCTAATATTTAGCTCACCATACAATATTTTTAATCTAATAATTTGTAGAGAGGTAGATATTTGGAGAAAATAGTTTATGATTAAATGTTTCTTTATCAAGTTGTAGATATTTTAGAATATTTTAGAGTAGTGAGAAGTGATAGGCTATCCTTTGAAGTCTTATCTCACTATATTTGTTGGTCAGATTGTCAGACTAATTTGATTAGTGAATAAACAATCTATTCAATGGAATTTATAAATGTAATTTAGTTTCTTTCTTGCTGCATATGAATGTCTAAACATATGAAGAATAATTATTAAGTAGATTTAGTTGTTAGATATTATACCTCCATTATAATTTTATTTTTTTTGTTTCTAATAAAAAGATGTTACATTTTAGCACATATAAGGTTTTGGTCATTAGAACCTAGACCCTCCACATGTTTGAAGTAAATACAATACTTAGGAAATAGAGTTTCAAATAAGGAAGTAGTTTCTAATATATGTAATGGTTGTGTTATAAGTAGGGAGATATTTTCAACTATCCTTGATATTTTTTATCTTTGTGAATCATGTGTTGTGTAACCATACAAGATTAATGAGTTCACGATAGAGTTTGGGGTCAAAGTGTATATTTGTATCCTATCACAGTTTTCTTATAATATAGTATTTTAGGTTGTGGTAAAATATTGTTAAATAGTACATGTAGGAACACCCTCTTGGGTCTTTTTGAGCACAAAGTGAAGGATAGTTTATCCACTCTTAGAAATTGGTCTATTGTCCCTTGCATTTTTTATGAGAATATTTCTATTGACTCAAGAATGATAAATATATGAATTTGGTATGAAAAATGCCTCTAAAATATTGAGTAGTGATTTTGAGGCCCAACTAAATCACTAATAACAATCCTTACATATAATAATATACTTCATGTCTCATAGGATATGTTATAAATTATATGAAATTAAATCTTAGCCATCCATCCACACTATTTAAATCTTAAAAATTGAGATTTAGTCCTTTAATTCAAATCATCACAATCTTAGTTTGAGAAAATAGACATTTTCAAAATGAGAATTAGACATTCAATTATAGAGAAACTAGAGCATACACTTTACAACTTTATAGGGGTTTGCATGCTACATTAGGATAATAAATTTGTAAATGTTATTTTTATTCTAATTGTAAATACTAAAATTTGGCACACTTTGTGGGTTGTGAAACCATAATCACATAATTGTATTTAATATTGTTTTTATTGCAAATGTATAATTTGTTTTCTATTTATTTTATGCTTTGGAGAACTCATCATTAGTGAAAATTGATTCCTAGAAAATAAAGGAACATTCAAAATTTTAAATTATTTTGATAGATTATTCTTTAGAAGAAGAAAATATGATGAAGATGTTACAATTCTATATCCATTTCATATATATTGTCATAACTAGTCTTAGAGTGATTTTTAATTTAAACCTAACATATTCTAGTTGGAATTGATGTAGTGCACTCAATATAAGATAATGATAAATTATTTAAATTGCAAGCATTTTTACTATCTTTTGACAAAGATTTATGCCTTTTAGATGAAATTTCATTGATTAAAACTACCATCCTCTCATTGAATCACACTATTAGTTATTAAAGATTGCGTAGAAATTAACTAAACTTGTATTTCAATGCCTTTGTGGTTCTAGTTACATATATTTTTCTCATTTATTTCTTATAATTTAAATAGGTTTTGTATTGGTATTTTTAATACCATTTTCTTTGTAATTTTTTAATGCCTATTTAAAATTCTAGTGATATTGTGTAATATGTATGCATTTATTATAGCATCAATTTGACAAGAATATGATAGTAAAAAACCCCAAAGATATAGAGATGTCTCTTATGTGTGTGTGTGTGCACTTAATTTTCTCACACACCATTGTCTATGTTTGGTGTTATTTAAATGAATTTATCTTGATTTACAAGAAACAACATAAGACAAATATTTTTAGTGCACCTAAGAATCGTGTTTTCATTTATTTATTTTTAAAAATGGGTTTAATTTATATAGATACAAAAATGGCATTTTAAAAATAGGTGAATATTTTTAGAATGTCAAAAGGTTAACCTTTCAATTCATACAAAAAAAATTCCACCCAAGAACACATTTAATCTATATTTTTAAAATTTTAAATTATTTATAATCAGTCTTATTTGGACTCAAATCTATAAATTTATTTTTCATTGAGTCCTTACCATTTTGTGAGAGTAATATTTTAAAAAAAAAATTATAACTAATGACAGAAATCCTAAATGGGCCCCTTAAGTGACCAAGGAGGTGAAATTCCTTTAAATTCTAATTCTAGAACTAATTATGGTATTTTCTTCAAGTATTTAATGTTTTTAAAATTTTTGGACTTTTGTGGATTACCATCACTTCATATCATCACTTCCACCCCTTAGACCCTAAAAATAAACTTATTTTATGTGTTTTGAAGTGTTACTTATTTTTATTTTGTTATCCTCTTACGAGACATGTTATTGCTATAACACTGTTGGAGGATTTTCATTTGTGTTATCATTGATGTCAACCTATATTATAGTTGTGATGACTAAGTGCTTGTGGATGTTGTTAGAGTAATCGGGTATTTACTTTATTAATTAAATAATATTTGTTTAATTACTTAAAGTTCCCTTTTACCTCTTTTCACTTAAGCTAACATTAGGTGCATAATAATTAATTACTTTATTAATTATTATTGTGCAAGCCTAGGGTTTTCCTTTTTAGGGTTTTCATCTATATGTAGTTGAAAACTATCTTTTGTATCATTAATTCATTTTTACATTTTCAGGTGAATACATTGCTCCACATTCTTGAGCATTTCTTTTGTTGCTTCTCTTTGTTTCTCCTTGTAACAGGTTATTTGCTTGCAAAGATCTTTTGGAATTCTATGGTGTTGTATCTTCTCAACTCCAACAGATGTCAACCTTAAGTGTAATTGAGATACTGAGAAGGTAATGCAGATGTTATGGTTGTGTTGAGAAAGTGTTTGTAGTACTTGGTTTCTAGGTGCTTTTGAGAAAATTTGAATAAAGAGTGTATAGTGTGACAGAGAAGTGTTGTGTGTTGTGTTTCATATTCTTTAGTATTGAATTTATGCTTATACATTTTAGATATGATGATTAGAGGTGTTCAAAGGTGTTATATCTAGAGTTTCAGATTCTAGATCATGTGACAATTGAAATTGTGTTCACCAATGTGTGGACTATGAAGCAAGTTGTTTGGGAGAAATGGAATTACTCCACATTTCTTTGTGTTGAGGTTTCTTGTTTTGTAGATTTGGGAAAATTCTAATATTATGTGTATCTATCTTCTCTTGGAGTGATTCATATTTAGATGCTTTGCAAGGTTGGATTCATGAGTTGTTATTTGTGGTAGTTTGATCTTTCCAGGGTTTTTGTGCATTTTTCTGAGCTCCTCTGGTAAATAGCGTTTTCCAGGCGACCCTCGTGCTTTCAAACGTGTCGATTGAAAAAGACAAATCATAGGTGAGAAAATGTTGGATTTTTTTAAAATGTTTCATATTTTATTTCTTATTGTTGCATTTGTTTTGATTAATATAATTTTTTTCAATTCTTGTGACAAATTTTTTGCATTTTGTAGGAGAATTTGTTGTTATCTTAAATCAAACATTTGTGTTTTGAAAAAGAAAATGGGACAAAAAGAAAAAAGAAAAAATAAAGCTCAACAAAAAATTTCAAAAGATAAAGAAGAAAATAGACGCAAACAAAACTTGACAAATTATCATAGAAAGAAACAAGGTACGTGTTTATTTAATCTCTTTTTCGTCAAATATGGGTAAATTTATTTACTTACAATGGTGATTTTATCATATGTTTTATCTAGAAACAAGTAAATATGCATCCAATAATTGATATATAAGAAAATTGAATGTTCTTCATTTCAATTTTTTGAAAATGAAAATTCAAATGCATATCATCAATGAGTTCTATAAAACTAAAATATGCAAATTATCACTAGATTTTATGAATCTTTATACTAAATGTTTTACTAGTTTTGATCTACAATATATTCTTTTTATTTGTATTTTTTTGTAGCACCCAATTTTGCATAGATATCTATGTGTATGTCTTTTAAATCCTTATATTTATTTCATCCAATTGTGCATCATCAATTATATAGATATGGTAGAAACACCATTTTTCACCAATATTTATCCCTCTATCAAGTAGTATCTCCCTTTGTATCAATACATGAAAATGAATAGTAGGGAAATTATTATGTATAACCAAATTGGATTAAAGAAGATGACACAAGATAATTCAACAAAAGAGAATTTTTAAACTCATATAAAAAACCTAAATAGTGATAATTAGTTGAGAAGGTGGGGATAACTCAAACACCCCACAAACACACAAAAATTAGTAAAAAATATAAGTAAATTATAATAAATAGAATCATATTAGTTAATGTGGACATGAAAATCTGCAAATGAGATTTAAACCATTTCATGTTGTTAGCACAAAAATTAGTTTAAATCAGCAAACTTAAACATCCCTATGAAATATTTAACCATGTTAAACAATGCAACTAATGAAAATAATGCAAGCGAAACAAAAGCATAGGCAAACATGATTAAAAACTATCTCATAGTGGATTGGTACTCTTTGAGTATGTGAAAGAGCCCTTTCCCAATCCTTGATAAGCTTAGATTGCCAAGATGATGATATGGACAATGAGATGCTATGAGCTCAAGTTGCCTATAGTGTAGATGCTTTCAAAATGTGTGTAGATTGTGAATGATGAAGAGCAAGATTGATTCTCAAATGAAGAGAGTAACCTTGCAATGAGTAAGTGTTGTGTTGTGGATGATTTGTGTTGAAATGCTTTGCATTTTATAGATTCAAGATTAGAAAGAGTGATAGATTTGGATGAATGTGGGATCATTCATGAGCCAATGACAAGATGCCACTTGTCAAAATGTGAGAGGGTGAGGAATGTGCAAGTCTTGGCCAATGTGCCAATTTGAAATTCAAATTTGGATGAAATGACATGTTTAGGGGGGATGAAAGGTGCAATAAATGCCATGTTTGACTTGTGCAAATAGCATTTAAAACCTTGTTGGAAGGGACAAGTCCCTTTTGGGGGGAAGATTCAAATTGGAAGAATATTCCATTTTGATGCCATTTTGAATGTAATTAGAGGAAATAATAAATCAAATAAATGATTTATTGGTGCAAGTGGGTGGGTTAGTTAAGAGTTTGGATTTGACTCTAGTTGAGTCAAAAGCTAGAGAATGATAATCATGATTAGAAGTTAATTAATTTAGATTAATTAACTTAGGGAGTTTTAGGGATTTGACATTTGATTAAATCAGTTTGATTTATTAAATCAAATGAGAAGAACATAAGGATTAAATACTTTGATTTATTTAATGAACCTTAGGAAATTAATCAATAAATTGCTTTAATTGATTAATAGAAGAAATGAATGTTAATTTGTATGATGCATGATTGTTATTTTTGCATGTCTACAGTTAAAAATAACTATTTTTGGATTAGGATATATTTAACAAGAAGTACGATGAATATACACATAAAGCATACATTAACTAAATAAGTTTATATGCGAAGAACATATAATGTAGAAGTATGTATCTAAAATAATATTTTCTAAATTTTCTAACACATAATCTAACATAGAATTAGAATATTCTTTATAAGAGTGAAATAATTCATAAATAAATAAACATATATTGATAGTAAAAAGAAAAATGTATTGAATTTGATAACCTAAATAGTGATAATTAGTTGAGAAGTTGGGGATAACTCAAACACCCCACAAACACACAAAAATTAGTAAAAAATATAAGTAAATTATAATAAATAGAATCATATTAGTTAACAATAACTATTTTTGGATTAGGATAGATTTAACAAGAAGTACTATGAATATACACATAAAGCATACATTAACTAAATAAGTTTATATGCGAAGAACATATAATGTAGAAGTATGTATCTAAAATAATATTTTCTAAATTTTCTAACACATAATCTAACATAGAATTAGAATATTATTTATAAGAGTGAAATAATTCATAAATAAATAAACATATATTGATAGTAAAAATAAAAATGTATTGAATTTGATAACCTAAATAAAAATTTGAAAATTTTAACTAACTTTATTTCTAGATTTAAGATTAATAACAAAAAAATACTATCCAAAATAGATAAATCAACAAGTGTAAATGGTCTTAAATCTAAATTGGTTTCACCTATTTAAACTATGCAAGCTTATTTTTCCTATTAAAAAAAAGTACTATGTTTTTATTAAACAAAATATTAAAAATGGGATTTAATCTTAAACAAAGAAAAACCTAGAATGAGAGTTGAGAAATAGATATCTCATCATGATAGGAATCTAGAATTATGAATCAATAGAAGATAATAAAAATTACATCATGTTTCCTAGATGGTAGCATGACTACATTAAGGTCTATATGTCTACATAGATTTTTGTTGTACATAAAAAATACCAATTTATACAAAATTTGAAAATCTATAAAATAAGAATAAAATACACAACCAATAACAAGAAACTTTAGTAGAATAACATGATAAATTTGTTAAAATAAATTAAATGATATAAAATGGTCATAATGTTATTTAAACTAAGCTCTAAGATAATATAATTATGACAGATAGGAAAAGACACAAAACCTCCATATGAAAAGATTTCCAAGAATACATGTAGCTAGTGCCACAAAGGGAAAGGGGTGAATTTTGGTTATCTTACCAATTATATTGTCAAATCCCTAATTTGGTATTTTTACCTCCACAAATAATCAAATAAAAAGACATTAGATTAATATTGTTACGATCTTATCTTATGTGCATCTAGAAGTTCTAAGACGAGTACAACATAAAAAATATATATAATCTATAGCGATAAGTGTATCCCTTAGATATATAAAAGAAATAAAATTGAGAAGATGGATCAACATGAAAATATAATAGTTCAAACTATCACATGTTGTAATGTAAACTCATATTTTTGATGAAAAATAGTCATGAGTAATGCATGTGTTATTTCTTCATGTAATACCTGATAAAATTATTGTGTACTATAAAGTGTATTTTTATTGATTTGGGGTAATTTTAATTTAATGACTCATTTATCTATAAGATGGGAGGGGCAAGTTTCTTTAATTTTTTAGCATTCTAGTCCTTACATATTCCTACTCTTGCATACATAGATCACATCGTGCATAGTCCTTGTGTGTACATATATATCATTTCACCTAGTTCTTGCATGTACAACCCCTTGCATATATCAAGATCATATCACCTAAGTTCCAAGTTGCATACATTCCATGAATTTAGTCATTTGCATATTCATCATTGATCAAATAGAACCCTTAGCTCTTGCACAAGCTAGACACTACTCTTCATAGGTCTCAAAATAAACCCATTTGCTATCTATCACCCACATCACTTAAGGTTTATCATAGACTTTCAAGTTAGGAAACATGTCAGGTTATCCTTGCTTGTCTAGGAAAATCCTTTTGGAGTCCATCATCTCCTATATACCCTCTCTTGGTAATTGGTCCCTTGTGTTTATCCATCATATCACAATTCAATCCTTGCATCGTAACCAAATTTGGACCTAGAGTTGCATTTGACCTCTTGGATTCTTAATTTATCACATCATATTGGATACCATTTTCATTGCATTCTAGTCCTTACATATTCCTACTCTTGCATACATAGATCACATCACATAGTCCTTGTATGTACATATATATATTTGTTGTTTTATAACTTGAAAATTAGATTTTGTTCAATATTAATAGATAGGGATTGAAGGTTGAGACACAAATCCTAATGATCACTCATAATGGGTACTTATCTAAGAAAAATAAAATATTTAAATTTACTAGATCTTGACTATCTACTTAGGTACAAAGAGGCTCATAGACATACCACACTATCTAATAACATGCTATTTTTTATGGAAACCATAACATTCTTATATGTTATATAACATGATTGAATTATAGAACTTATAGTAACAAGTCTAAAAATTAGCTACTAACATGCATAAATTTAATTGTATTAAAACATGAAAATATAATAGTTCAAGCTATCATGTTGTAACACACTCATATTTTTGATGAAAAATAGTCAAGAGTAATGTGTGTTATTTTCTTCATGTAATACTTGATAAAATTATTGTGTACTATAAAGTGTATTTTTATTGATTTGGGGTAATTTTAATTTAATGAATCATTTATCTATAAGATGAGAGGGCAAGTTTCTTTAATTTGTTAGCAATTTGAGTTCAAAATTAAATCACTTTTATTTTCATTTAAATGTTGAATCATTTTTTTAATTATAATCTAAAATTTGAATTTGTTGACACCTCCAAACAATCATCTCTAAGTTGAAATAAATTATGCACAGTAAATTTAATGTTGAATTATTTATGCATAAAATAAACCCCTCAAATTCTTGTTTTAGCATGTGTCCAGCTGGAATTAGCTAAATGTTATGTTAATTGTTTTTTTTTTCTTTTCAACTCGCATTTTACATGCATTGGTTAAAAAAGAACATACATGCAACTGCATATGGGTTAAAAAGAACAACAAACTTTGTTTCTCATTGGGTTTAAAATTAACTCTTAGATAGAAAACACTACAAACAGTTAAAAATAACCCCTTTGCTTGAAAAACACTACAAATGGATAAAATGAACCTTGTGCATTCTCTATTTGTTCACATTTTGATTTTGGTTTAAAAAGAACACCATGCGAGTGTGATCTGAAATATTCATGTGCTCTCTCTTTGTTTTTAAACAAAGATCGATTGATCTATGAATATTTTGGTTCGCTTTTGTTAAGCCTTAGATCTTGGACCTGCTTTGGTGGGAAAAAGTACTCACCCCAAAGTGACTCAAGTCGGGAATGCGCTAAAGCCAAGCGATGCCCAACCGGTATATAAATTTGAATGTTAAAGAAAGCTTAGCATTACAGAACTTCCTGCGGACAAGAAATTGACTCCCTAGTACCCTTGTGGTGCATCGAAACCTACAGAGCCAAACCTCTGTAGAATGGGATGATAATGCCTCTCGCCTGGCCTCCTGAATGGGTGCCCGAAATAAATCCTTTGTTTTAGAAAACTACAAACCTTCTATTCTTTGGTACAGCAATGGTCGTTGCCAAGGCACTCGCACTTGCGCAATTCTTAGTAGAAATGATCAATCTGCCATGGGAGTTTCATGGAGATTAGAAGCTTGGTTGCCCTGAGAAGTGAGTGTAATGTAAGGGGGAGCCTGTGGGGCTAAGCTTCTGAAATTCATTCGCTAAGGATATGCGGTTCATGGGATCCATAAGAATATTGTCCTTGTAGCCTTAGGATTTTTTTTTGTAAATGTCTTTTATGTGGTTGATTTTCATTCTTTACAACACCACGTGTTTGCCAACTATTTTTAGACAACATGAACAAATGAACATCATCCTCCAAATCTGAATCAACATAGTCAAACTGAAATAAATTCCTTGCAATTTGCTCAAAATTTTCTCTAGTGTGAAAATCTCACCTTGTCATTCTATCATCTTCAATCTCATCCGTCCATCCAAAATTGCATTTTCTATAAAATATCAATTTTGTTCTCATTTTGACACCTCTTAATTTGATCACATCACATAGTCCTTGTATACATATATATCATTTCACCTAGTTCTTGCATACATGTACAACCCAGGTTGCATATATCAAGATCATATCGTGCCTAAGTTCCAAGTTGCATACATTCCATGAATTTAGTCTTTTCCATATTCATCATTGATCAAATAGAACCCTAAGCTCTTGCACAAGTTCCACTACTCTTCATAGGTCTCAAAACCAATCCATTTTTTATCTATCGCCCACATCACATAGTCCTTGTATACATATATATCATTTCACCTAGTTCTTGCATACATGTACAACCCGGGTTGCATATATCAAGATCATATCATTCCTAAGTTCCAAGTTGCATACATTCCATGAATTTAGTCCTTTCCATATTCATCATTGATCAAATAGAACCCTAAGCTATTGCACAAGTTCCACTACTCTTCATAGGTCTCAAAACCAATCCATTTTTTATCTATCGCCCCACATCACATAGTCCTTGTATACATATATATCATTTAACCTAGTTCTTGCATACATGTACAACCCAGGTTGCATATATCAAGATCATATCGTGCCTAAGTTCCAAGTTGCATATATTCCATGAATTTAGTCCTTTCCATATTCACCATTGATCAAATAGAACCCTAAGCTCTTGCACAAATTCCACTACTCTTCATAGGTCTCAAAACCAATCCATTTTTTATCTATCGCCCACATCACATAGTCCTTGTATACATATATATCATTTCACCTAGTTCTTCCATACATGTACAACCTAGGTTGGATATATCAAGATCATATCGTGCCTAAGTTCCAAGTTGCATACATTCCATGAATTTAGTCCTTTTCATATTCACCATTGATCAAATAGAACCCTAAGCTCTTGCACAAGTTCCACTACTCTTCATAGGTCTCAAAACCAATCCATTTTTTATCTATCACCCACATCACTTAAGGTTTATCATGGACTTTCAAGTTAGGGAACATAGGTACATTATCCTTGCTTGTCTAGGGAAATCCTTTTGGAGTCCATCATCTCCTACATACCCTCTCTTGATCATTGGTCCCTTGTGTTTATTCATCATAACATAGGTCAAGCCTTGCATCGTAACCAATTTGGACCTAGAGTTGCATTTGACCTCTTGCATTCTTAGCTTATCACATCATATATCACATTTTAATATATCATACCATTTTCATATATCCCATCTTAGAATCATATCCTTTTCAAATGCATTTTTTCCATGGAATTATTAAGTTCAAGAATCTTTAATTTCATTTGATTTCATATGTTCAACTCCACTTATATATCATCATCTCTCACTTTCTTTGCACAATATTTTGTGACATGTACAAATGGCTCAACAAGCAGGAAGTTCTCAAGTAGAAATCAAGCCCAATCTAGATATTGGACCAAATGAATCAGTTGAAGAACACATGGACCTTGAAGATAAGGAGGAGGCTCGAGTTCAAATAATGCATGTTGGAGAGGGGTCAGGATCACTTCCTTCTACACTAATGGATGACCATATAAAAGTGGTTGAAACAGTGGGGAAACAAATTTCTTATAGAAATTTAGATCATTTACTTGAAATGGATATTAAGAAACTGAAATGTTATGTCGGCCAACCTAAAAATAAAAGTAAGAGGTCAATAACTAAATCCGTAAATAGAATAATCCATGATCATTTCAATCATCTTGAAACACTTGAAAAAACCCAATTGTTATCGCGTTTACTTCTTTGTGATGAGCTGAAAGAGTCATTACAATTGATGGGTGTATATTCTGCATCGAATAAGAGGAAACACATAAGACTGCAAAAAGATATTGTTTAAAATGTTAAAAAAGGTTTAGATTCCATTGGGAAAAGATCTTGATCAGTGGATAAGGCCATTGCAAGAAAGGTGATTTTGACATCTGCTTCAAATAAAGAAATATCCAAAAAAAGAAAAATGTCAGCACTTTCCACTGAATTTGGTTATAGTAGAACCAAACTAATAAAATATGAGAAAAAGAGAAAGGTTTTAGATGATAGTTCTAAAGGAAATTGGGCAATTATGTGTAGAGCTCCCCATTCTGACAGGATTGAAGATGTTGTTAGGAACTTCATCTCAAGTTCGTAGAATGATCAGACTCGTCCGTCATCAAATACTAGAGATGTTATGAGGTACAGGATTGGACTTGGTATTTATGAAGAACATATTAAACATTGGCTAGACATAACACAACTTGAGATGTATATGAACTTTTGTAATATGTATCCTCATATAAATATTGGGAAAACAATGTTCGAAAGGTTAAAGCCATATTATGTGAAGATAAACAAGTTTTTTGAAAATTGTTGTTGTCATTATCACATTGAATTTGATCTCTACTATCAGGTGTTTCGAAAGATGAGAGAAGAAAGATATGGTTTTCAAAATGCACCTCCTAAACAGGTAAGTTTGTTCATAAAGGATCTATTATGTGATCATGAAAATGGACCTCAAATAAAATGCATAAAAGGACTCTATGAAACATGTGAAAATTTGGCTAACTTTCCTTCAACAAATGAAAATGCTGACCTGAGTCAGACAGTAAATTGCAAGAGTTACAAGTATGTAAAGTTTCAAACAAATTTTGGGAAAGAATCCACAAGGTTAAACTATGTAGAAGAGGAGATACCTATTGGGAAATTTAAGGAAGATTTTCAAAAATTGATACAACCATACATACAACATTCATTTTATGCTAAGTGGAAAGCACATCAATTTCAAAAATTAAGAGATACTTTCCCACTTGGAACAATTCTATCAGTAGTTGACTTTGCAGAAAATTACTCTTTTGTACATCAAAAAGAGATTCAATCAAAATATTACTTTTCAAAGCAAGTCACTATTATGGTTCATGTGTGTTATCTACATGCACAATTGGGATTGGATGGTGTTGAGAGTACAGATGAACAATGTTCCATCAAGAAAGAATATCACTTTTATATTAGTGATGATAAAGAGCATGACACACTTTTTGTACATTGTTTTACAAAATGTTTTTTTGAGAATTTGAGAAGCAGGGGTGTAAAATTTGAAAAACATTTTGTATGGTCAGATGGATGTGCAACACAATTCAAATCATCGCGGCCAATTTATGCACTTTCTAGATATCATAAAATTTACAACATACCACATGTTTGGATTTTCTTTGAGAGTGGGCATGGAAAGGGTGAGCATGATGGCACAGGAGCTTGCATCAAACGTGCTTTAAGAAAACATCAAATGAGTTATTCAAAAGATCATATAGATGATGCACATGATGTTGTTGAATGGTGTAAGAAATGCTTTGCATCAAATGAGGTCATCAAATCTCCAAGGAAAAACTGAAACATTCCACATAGAGTGTTTTGGGAGATTTCGGGTATGTATAAATTACATTTAAAATAAATAAATTTATTTAAATTTAAAATTTACACACACACATATATATACACACACATGTTCAATTTCACATAAGTTTGTTGAAATTACACTTATCTAGTGTGGATAGAAGATCGATGCATGGATACAAGAGGGTAGAAAAAACAAGATCTTTGCATTGTGTTATGAGTTCAGATAGTCACCTTGGATGGATATTATACACGAGGGATTACTCTTGTTTCTGCACTGAGTGCATTGTAGGAAACTCTCATGCATGCAACAATGAAGAACTTGAATACGTTAGTAAATGGGATATGGTACCACTATTCATTTCAGACACATAAGATGAAAATGAGGATGAAATATTTCGAGACATTCCTTTGATTTCAATTGATTATGACCATATTTCAGGATTGGTTAGAAAAGGTACATGTGTAAGTTTTCAATAACTTAAATATTATATAAATTTAATAATCTTTAACTTTTCTAGAGACAATTCTTATTTTTTTAGAATTTTATTGTGTAAATTTGGTGTACAGGAGTTGTTTTTGTAGTTATAGCAGAGCCTGAAAATATAGAAGGTGTTAGCTATTATTTACTATGTTGCACAAAAGAGAGGAATAAGCTAACACGACCTGAAACAAATGATGGAATGTTATTTCCCACAGGTGAGTTTGAATTTAAAATTATATATATACATTGTGTACATGTGTACATTACCTTAAAAACATTAAATATATATTTTACAAATCTTGAGCATGCAAATGTTGTACACATGCACATGTATTACCTCAGGTTCATGTTTACTATGCAAAAATTGTTGTTGTGCAAGGGATATATCTAAGACAAGTTAAATTTGTTCAACATGGGATCATTTTGTGGACTATCAAGTTGATAACAAGGTATATCAATATATTCACCTTATAATTGCTACCACCCTACATCTTCATGCAGTTCCACATGCACGCGAACTAAAAAAATGGAGACTAGATAGTGATGACCATAAAAAAAAATTACATGTTATTCAAGAGCGGGTTGAACTAGAATGTTTGAGTTAGATTATCTCCATGATTTTCAAGTTCACTTGTACATGTACATACATGTTCAAGATGGGAACTTATAGTAGCTTGTTTGAACTCTGGATTGTTTTAGTTACTTATAATATATGTTGATGACAAGTGTTTTAAATGTGGTTGGACACAAATTAGGGGTTGAAATACATTGAGAACCTTAAATTGAGTAGATGTTTCCAATTATATATTTGTTCCATGGAATTCAAGTACTTGTTATGTACATAATGTGCAAACCTTGTCATAAAAAAATTCATTTGAAGAGTGATGGTGGGAGTAGAAGAAAATTTAGTGTTAGTTTCAATGATCCCCCAAATCTAGCATGTTTATTTATTTATATCTTCAATATAATGTTGTATTTATGTATATAGTTGTATATATTTAATCAATATGGTTAATATTCTAGTTAATTAATTTCTCTATTGAAATGTAACATGTTAAATATTATTGCAAGTATCTATATTTAAATAATTTTTTAATTTAAATTATGAACTTTATTGAATCATTGCATCATATTGGTGATTATTGTCAAGTCATAACATGGACACATGATTTCATCTTCCTATTTCCTATTAGGTATATTCCTAGGACAAAACCCTATATTTATATCGATCGATTTGAGGCTTCTCTTGTGAAAAATATATATTTATCTAGATATATATTAATAGGGAAGAGGGCTTTGATCATTTATAACAGCTTGCATGTTAGTGACGATAAGAATATAAATTTGAAACTCTTTAAGAAAGATACAAATTGTTTACCATAGTTCTTATTCATGTTCACTAAATACTAGTTTTTCACCATAGTTCTTATTCATGTTCCCTAAATACTAGTTTAAATGAATCAAGTGGTAATCAAACAAGTTATTTCATTGTGGATTTTGTTGTTATTTAATGTATAGATATGCAACATATCTAGTAATTTTAGAATTTTGTTACAAGTCAAAAAGATAATAGAGGTGTAATTTGAATTGAATTTTCTTAATGTTTCAAAGAATAAAATTTATTTGTTTATTTGTTCTTACTTTCTATCAAGATTTTGATTTCATCCTTTTTATCAAATTTTAAAACTAGAAGAACATGTCCTTGAAATTAATGAATTATAGGCTCAAGTAAATACACTCATCTATAAAATATCATTAGTTTACTTGAGCTTGGGAGTCATTTATTTTATAATTTTTGACTGCTTACTATAATTTATTCAACATGGGCATGCGTGTGCAAAATATTTATTGTGATCAACATGAATGAACTTAATTATAAAGTGGCATTCATTTCCTAAAATTCTACTCTAGAAAGATCAAATGAATATATCATATAAGGAAATGTAAGTTGTAAGAGATCATCAAATAAGCAAATGCATGTATATTGAATATAAGCGAATGTATACATATATCATATAAACATGTAAACATATCAATATTGATCAATGTATAAACATGTAACATGTTATAAGCAAATTTCCAAATGTATGTATATCATAAAAGCAAATGTAAGTTAGAGATCATTGAATGTGGAATACTAAAGATCATCATATAAGGAAATGTCGAATACTAAAAATCATCATATATAGCAAATGTAAGTTAGAGATAATCAAATGTCAAATACTAGAAAGATCATCATATAAGCAAATACATCTAATATGCAGGGCCTAATATGAATGTCGACTCCTAGTCAAATGACCATCTGAATGAGAACGGTCCTGCTCTGATGGATGTGTTGAGCCCTGCAAATAAAATGGTGTACAAAATGTGTTAAATACATATAATTTATATTAAATATGTATCTAGATCTATTCATGTACATGTACACATGTATATATATATAAATTTAAAACTAGCATCAGATTCATCCATAGAGTCACGTCGATGTGTACGATTTGGAACAAGGCTAGGAGTGACATTAGGTATGTCCACCTACAAATATATAAATTCATATATATCAGTACATGAATATCTAGTTAAATTAAAACTAAAATTTAAAAATAATTAAAAAGGAATTGAAACATGCACATGCACACATACATGCACATCATCTAATATCGGATGACCTGAGTCCTCTGAAATGGTTGCCTCCACCATATCAACTATACAATCAAGCGACAAATCAATATTTGCATCCCTTTGATCTATCTCATGTCATGCTAGCAATGATGAGTAGAGAGGTCTATGTAGGTGAGATGGCATCGACGATAACGAACCGGCACCAATCAACATTTTAGTAAAACCCATAGTCTGTGTAGCTATCGAATGATCAGATGGTGGATCCTGACGTGCACTAGTGCTGGGTTGAGAGTGACGGGATCTTAGAAGTGAACTACCTCCATGTGCCAAACGATCTCTAACATTCTCTACAACGATCCCATAGTCTGATGTAATGAAGGCATATGCCTCCAAGAGTTCCTCAGCCAAACAATGTAGAGTCCTGCGTGCCATATCTCTTGTAAGTGCCTCAAGCTCTATGGGAGTAGGGATGCTTATTGTTGTGAAAGGATCCATGGTGGTCCACTATGTTGAATATGGCATGGTTCGAGGACGTCAAGACATCAAATATTGACCTACACGATCAGCAGACATCCTAGTGGTGGCAGCTGCAATGTCACTGACAGTATCAATTGCTTCCTTTTGGGAAGCAACAACAACCTCATCTACTATGGGGGCTAGAGCTGGGGTGAGAATAGGAGACCTCTCACCAACCAATACCCTAAACACTGGGGTCAATCTATCTGCTTGACGATAAGTGGTTCTGTCAGCAATCCTACCACGCCCCTAACCAGCATATGGTGGAATGTCCAGGTAGTTGACTTTGAGGCCCAAATGGACCTCAGCATACAATTGGTGAACAAAATATAATGGAATTTGGTCATTTTTTTGGTATTGACCATGTGCTGTGAAAAATCATGGGTAGATCAATGAGGCCATATCATGATCAACACATCTAGTGACCTGGTATCCCCTAACCTTACGTGCACTTTGATAAAATGGAAAAAAATTGGTTTTTATCATTTCTTTGGTCACACTATCCTATATTTGTTTAAGGGGAACCTCACCATTTACTTCTTCCCGCATGCGGGAAAGAATAGCAGCTACTCTATCTAGAGAAAATGCACTTTTCCTCTCAAGTTCATCTCTTAGTTTTTCAAGACGATGCAATATTGGCATGCATGGTTCAGAATATATCCCTGGGTTTGCATTTTGCGCTAATGATTCTTTCAATTTATTAATCTCATTAGTGGTATTTGCAAACAAAGATTCTGGAGGTGGAACATCTACATTATCCATGTTATTTATGTATGTGTACCTAAAGGAGCAATGAGAACTTAGTTTAAATAATATATCTAGATATAAGGAATAGAAATCTAAAACAGTTCTAATAATTCATCTACTCATCAATAATATTTCCATACTATTAGTTACACAAAACATGTTCAACATCTATCATAGTTTTTAATAATCAAAACATTCACATTACTAGATTGCACAAAAAACATAATCTAAAACAATTATAAAATTTAAATTTACAAGTGTGCATGTGCACTCTAGAACAAAATGTGTCATTAAAAACAATTTAAAAAACATTGATAAAGGTTGCATCTAAGATTTATTTCCTACAACTAGTAATAAAGGGAAAACATTATTACTTAACATTGAAAATAAAAATGTTGAACATGAAAGCGAAAATGTTGCAAAATGTTATGAAACACCTATTGAAAAGAGTAACATCATAGAAAAATAAGAATTCAAATTTAGAAATATTTTTGAATAATGTAGAAATGAACCCCATGATATTAAAATTATACTCCATGATCCAATTGTTGATAATATTAATAAAATTGATAACATGTGCACATAAAAAAATGAAAGTCATTTTATCTCCAAGTTACTTAAGAAGAGAGAGGACCTTTCTAAATAAGAATGATATCCCATATTCAAAATTTTCTAATGAGCTTGATAAAATTGTAATAATTCTGGAACCAAAAAATGGTTACTTAAAATTGATGAGAACATAAGATAAAGTCTTAAATGAACCATAAACCATTCAATTTTGAGCTTCAAAAATTTTCAATGAATAGTTTTGTAAAATTACTAAAGTTGTAAAAAATAAGACCTTTACAAAATAAATTAAATATTTAGGCAATCAAAATTTCTAATTAAAATAAAATTATTATTAAAATATTTTTTAATTCTCTTAATTCTATTAGGATTACTAGTAAGTAGAAAGATAAAAGAGCTACTTGTAGAGTAATAAAAACCTCAATAGTAAGAAATAAATTAAGAAAGGTTTGATTAATGAGGCAAACTCATCTTCACTTAAGCATAACTTGTAAAATATTGTGAAAAGCACTAGCAATAAGATCAAGACTAGATAGTCCTATTGAAAATGGTACTTGAGATTTTAATGGTAGGATTCCATGAGTTCATAAAAAGCTAATTAATAACACAAATGATGAAATTGAATGATTTTGGCACTTTAACTCTAGAGTATCACTCAATGTAAAGGATGTTTTAAAATAAAAAATTGGTGATCAAGACCACACACCACATATTAAACATTAATTGGAATGTAGCCAAACAAAATTGTGTAAAATTTCTTGAAAAATATATTCTTTTAAAAATATCACAAAGAGAATTTGAATAGATTGTAAGCCTTTTTATTGTACATGCCTCTTAAAATTTCTAATACATATTGTAAATACGACATGTAGTTTTTATCTACCATGAACTATCATGTAATATTAATTATACTTTGTATACTAACCAAATTTTACAAGAGTGTGGTACAATTAAAATACCAAATTTATCTAAGGACTTATTCGATTTATTTTAATGTGTTAGATACAATGATTGTAATTTTTTATAAAAATGTGTTTAAATGAGAAGCATTTACAATGCGTGGGTTATCAAAGTTTATATCATGTACCCATGATGGAAGAAAAATGATCTGGGAAATAAAATGTTTGAGAAAAAGAGATATGAGATAACTATAAAATACAATTTGAAGAGTGGAGGTGAAGATTCTAGATGTGAGTTGGTCACAAGAGAAGCATTGCTAATTTTATTTATGATTTTAAGAATAATTTTTATAAGTATGCAATACATAGCCCCTATTCTTGATGGTTAGATCAACAAGTCAAGGTGTGCAAGGATTTTTCCTAATTGGAACTATTATAGATCTATAGTCAATTTTATATAAAATTACACATTGCAGCCACAAAAAGAAGTTGAATCATATTAATATTACAATTCTATTCAGATAAACTATTATTGTTCACATCACATATAAGCGTGCCCCTAATAGTAAAAAACAAAATAAGAAGATAGTTAGGGAGCACAATTTTTACATGTTAGTGATGATCAATATCATTCGTCATGGTATGTACAATATTGTTTTCAATAATTTTTTGAGTTATTACAAGAAAACATTGGTATTATAAAGGTTCAAAAAATCAATATTTGGTCAAATAATTATACTGATTAACTCAATTTAATGCTTGTGTATTCATATTGGTTTAGTAGAATACATGCAGAGAAGGTTATACCTTGTATTTGGATTTTTTTTAAAGGTGGGCTACCTTCTTCATGTGGAGGAATTGTGTGAATAATGTCATTATGTGGTTCATTGTACGAAGCTTTCTCTTGATGAGGAATAAATAAATACTTAGTAGAATAGTAACTAATATAATCTACAAAGTGCATAGTGTGATGTTTTGAAGTTCAATATATTGTACATAAGATTTAGTGGCATGATAGGAGGTGAAGGGATAGAGAGATTTGGAAATGCTAGAGGAATTTTATTGTTAAGTTGTACTATAGCAAGATCCACAAGAATAGGACCCTAGTTGGCAGTCTTGTGATCCTCATAACTTAAGTACATTAATTCATTTATTGAGCTATTGAAGATATCTAGTTCTTCTTCTTTTTTGATAGTTGTAGCAAAATTTATTGATTATCTCTATGTTATGGTTCTATTTTTCTCTCTTTCAATGATTTTGATTATGTAAGAACAAAAAATGATTAGAATAAATTCATTAAGACTACTAATCTGGATAATTTCACATATGCTCCACATATGCTTCTATAGAAATGGTGACTTTATATATTTTGAAATGTGTTTACTCTATATAATGATGCATGAGTCATTTTCTTAATCTTGGGGGTGTAGTGTATGAGAGTCTAGAATTGGATCCAAGATGGAGATTTTGTGTGATGAGAAGTGCCTTAGATCCTATCATCATGTGAGGTCCACTAAAAGAATGTTCTTAGTTTGAACACTATTTTTCTCTCTTTACAAAACCAAAATATATCGGGAATCATGAAAGTAGTGGTGAGTACACTAGAATATAAATCAAGAGAGGCAAGTACATCAATCCCACAATAGTAAGTATGCTCAAAATTTGACTCATAGAATATGATGTCATTATAGGTTTCATTATCTAAAGTTTTCTCTTTATGAGGAATAAATAGAGAATAATTGGAATAGTGCCTAATGTAATGTACAAAGTACAGATAACTTGATGTTTTGAAGATGGATATCTTAAAATTTTAATTGAATTATTTTTTGTAGAGGATGTGGTGTTGGGTATTTTTCTTGCAACCATCTAGATATTAAGGAAATCTACCATAATGTCCCAGTCTAGGAATAATGTAGGCAATGGGGAAGTAGCCTGTATATTTAGACTAAGGGGGAGAAAAATTAGAGTAGATAGAATGACTTGGATAAAGCCTCCTCCTCTTCTTTGAGCCTTACTAAGTTTGGAAGTTTATTTCCTAGAGATCTTAAATATAGGAACACAACTGATTTAGTATAAGAGATCTCTAATTTGGTAGTTAGTTCAAATGATGTGACTCTAGATATAAGCAAGCTACTCATCCCTATATATATATATTGTGTTTATCACAATAATAATTTACCTAATATTTATATAGTATCATATAAAATCCTATACAAATAATATGTATTGAATAACACTCTCTAGGGATTTAATAGCTTTAAATATTACTAAATTTATGGATGATGGAATAAAACCTACTTCACTATAATATGACACTAACATATATATTTTTATAAATTATTTCTAAATGAATAGAATGTCCAACTCTCAACTCTCAAATTTATCTTGAATACATGAAACCTTAATGAATTGAATAAAATACTAACATTCAAATCAGTCTACTGCACTTGGATTTATCATTTAGAGCTTACACTCTCAAATTCCCTTTTACCCCAATGATGCACCCTAATTGATAATCCACAATCAATTTAAATTCCCCACATATTATTTTAGAAAATTTTCTCATCCTAGCATGAACTACATAGTGTAACATAATTTTATAGCATGTCTTAGATGCAAACTAATAAATAATTAATATAAAGAACAAAAAACAAAAACTCAAAGATTCCATGAATCCATAAAAAAACTTAAATAAAAATGGAGGTCCATAATACACAATTATAATAAAAGGTTTCTTATATGACCTTAATAAAGGACAAATCATCGAGATGTTGAGATTAATGTATCTATATGACCTTAATTTTTTTATAAAAATATAAAAGGCCAAATGTTTGACTCTAAAAGATAGGAAAATTATTCAACTAGGTGTTGGGGTTTGTGGGAGTATGAAATAATATACTAGGGAAAAATAAAGTCGAATCCTCTAGCTTTATATATTTTTTATTTTTTGGAGAATGAAAAGATGATGTTAGTAGGTATGTCTCAATAGGTAACTCTAAAAATTGATGATGTTAGCATCATATAAAGTTGGCATTATCATGATTTTCACATTGTGAAATAAAATATGGATAAAAACTTAGACGCATGGAATCAATTCTAGAACTCTAAAACACAAGATTTTTCTTTAATAGTAGAGGATCAAGATAATAGGGGTTAGAAAGGGATGGTACTTAAGGACTAGAAAGACTAAATTCCCAATACTACAAGGAGTAAATACAAATAATAAGATTGTGAATTTGTTGGGGAATGATTGAAACGACATGATGGTTGAGAGATGAAAAAATTGGTGCAAAAATACTTAGACATTTGGATCAAAATGGATTGGGATTTTTAAGTTTAAAAGGGAGTGGTATGGTAGGATATAACCAAGTCTAAAATCCTAGAAAATATAACACTTGAATACAATAGAGCTAAGAGGGGTCAAAGAATATGGAGACAAGAATGGTTTGAATGGAGGGTCAAGCCAAACACTCTAGAAATAGAAAATATTCTAGGTCACTAAGAAACACTAAGGATTGGATTACTAGCATGACAACCGCAAAAAAATTGAAGTCCAATAGAATCCATACTTATATAAATTTAACAAAGGTTGAAAGTGGATTATCAAGATTAGTTGAAAGATTATACTTTGAGGATGAAGCCCAATAGACCAAAGGAAAAAGAAAAATGGAGATGGTAGAGATGAAATATTGGTATGCAAATCCATCAAAATAACAATATGGTAATTGATAGAAATTCATGAAAATGACCAACACAACTTCACACATAGGATATTTTTTTAATTTTTAGAGATTGAAGCATCTTGAACTTGTAGGGGACATCACCGAGTAGATATTTGAAAAGAATTTAATAGAGGAAATTATAATAAAAATTCAATAGCCATTCTACCTCTTCCTTACTCAATCACCTTAAGTCTAGATTCCTTCATGATTTATTTGTAATAAGCCTCCTATAATCACATGTAGCTTTTTCATTTTAAGGTGCAAAGATGTATTTTAACTAGTATTTAAATATATATAAGGAATTAATTACTCATAAAATAATTAGTTTTATTAGAATATGAATAATCCTTTGTTATCAGATCATCTACATAATATGGTGTGATCAACTTAGATCAACTTGTGTTATGATTTTAATTAATTTATATTCTTTGGCCAACTTCATAGGCATGTTTTATATGTCAAATTATTATAATATAGTGGTCCATTTTTCTCTTTTTTTTCTCTTGATTTATTCTACTAAGAAAGTCCTTTACTACTACATGTCAAAGACTACTACAACTACTTTACTATTGAAAATGTAATTAAAAATTAATCAATACTCACACTAAAGCATAATCTTGCTTCAAATTTGGATAATTTATCTTTGCATATTTGAATGATACACTCATGAAGGTTACATGCCTTTCATTTCCTAGGTTTCTCATTTGAGTAAGAATGGTTGTACAATGTGGCCAAATGAAAATGAGTATATGTAGAATAGTTTAGAATAGTTTGGGCTTGTAACCAATATAGGGGATTCAAAAAATGATTTCTTGATTTATTAAAATGCCTTAGCTTACATTTTCCACTATATTTTTGCATATTTCATCATCTTGGCATTTAGTGGCCTCATTATCTCTACAAAACCTATTTCGAATTTCTTTATAAAGTTAATCTTACCAAACCAATAATTCAATTCATTATTTCTTGTTGAAGGTTGTGAGAAGATCTTTTTTATGCTTGAATACAAAAATGGATTGTATACCTTCCTTGTTTAACTGTCTTTT